>PVIA01007891.1:0-78015 GCA_004024845.1 Tonatia bakeri
CTGGCTACATATTTTTATACAGTATTCTCTACTAATGAGAAACTCATAATCCTAAATTATAAATCATATAAAGAAACAATCCACCAGAAGAATCATATCGCCAGACATGACATATAGGAGGCTCTGAATCCTGTGAACTTTGGATAAATGAAGAAAACGGATTATTTAATATCAGTTTTAAATGACTAAGACGAAAGGGAATGTAAACTGTATGAAAAGAAGTATTAAAATAATAGGTAGGTAGACCATTTAGAAATGGGGACACTAGCAAGAATAAAAAAGCCAATAGATAGGTGAAACAGCTGTTTAGACATCATTGAAGATATAATCAATGGTATGAAAAACAGATTTAAAAAATAACTCAGAATGCAGCACAGTGAGATAAAGGGATAAATATAATTGAAAAGACAAAACATAAAATGAACAAAAAGTTCAACAAGTCTAATAAATTTCAGAAAGAAAATAGAAGTATAAGGCATCAATATTCAGGTATATGCTTGCACATGTCCCAGAATTGATTGTACATATGATCGCCATGAGTTAAGAAGAAATCAAAGTAAATAAAAGCCAAATCCACAGTGAGATACATTTTAGTGGAACTGAAAAACAACAGAAACAAAAGGGATATTAAGAGCAACCAGAGAAAAAAGACAAATTATTTTCCAAGGGTAACAATTAAACAGTAGACTTTTAAAAAGCAAAGATAAGTAACAAATTAATAAAGTGTTTTTAAAGAAATAAGAGAAAATAACTGCCAATCTGCAATAATATACCTAACTAACTTGTTGTTTGGCTGATAAAGGTATTTGCCAATTATTAATAGAGATGTCCTAGAAAGCCAAAAATTGTTTCTTAATTTAAAAAAATAATATATAAATAAAGTCTTGAGAGACAGATTTAAAAAGAGAGAAGGGTAAGCAAACATGTCTACTTGTATCAGTATGGATAAGGGGGCATAACTATAGGTAAGGCAGGGATTTTTAAAAAGAGAGTATCAGAAACAATTTTATGTCAAAGCATTAAAAAATCTAGCCAAAATGGTAAATTCACTTGAAATATAATTCAAATTACTCAAGAAGAGAAAACCTGACAAATAATAATGAGAAACTGAATCATTAGTTAAGGTAATCACTAAATCAGTAGTTACACACATACACTGCTAGAATTCTTTCAGGCAAGTTCTATCATATTTTGAAATAAAATTCTAATATTCTAATTTAATCTTGTATAAACTTTTCCATAAAATATAATAAGCTGACAATCTTTTTTTAACTCATAAAAAGATAAACTTGATATAAATGAGCAAGAAAAAATATAGATGAGTTTCATTTAATATAAACATTCTAAGTAAAATATTAGCAAACAAAATTTAGAATGAATATTTTAAAAATTATGGCCAAGTAGGAGTTACCCCAGAATAGAATGATTCAATTTCAGAAAACATAAATTCACTAATTAATGCATTAAAAGAGGGGGAAAACAAATTCATCCCATTAGAGGCAGAAAATACTTGATAAAATTAAAAAATACTTTCCTGATAAAACCTTTGATTAAATAAGGAATAGAAGGAAACTTTCTCATCCTGATTAAAGATACCGTCCCCTAAAAATCTGAGAAAATATAATACTTAATGGTGGTAAGTCAAAGGCATTTAACATAACATTTGGGACAAAACATCTGCTGTCAATGTTTTTTTTCTATTCAACATTGCACAAGAGGTCCTAACCATAATAGCAAGTGAAGAAAAAGAAATAAATATTTAAATATAAATAAATCAAATATTTACTTTATACTCAACCAAATCAATTAAAATATATATTACAAAAGAACAAACATAATTGTCATTATTTGCATATATGAATGCTTATTTAGAAAATCTAAATAACCTACAAACTTGTAAAAGTAATGAGTTTAATATGGTAAGAAACAAGAATTAAACAAAAATCTATTTTCTTTATGAACTGTCAGCCAATAATTAGAATATTTTAGAAAAAGAATAAAATTCACAGTAAAAATCAATCACTTCAACAATAATTACAAGGTACCAAGCAATGAATCTAACAAAGAAAGTAGAAGATATTTACAGGAAAAATTATAAAATATACTGAAAGACATGAAAGGAAGCTTAAATAAATGGAGAGCTACATTATGTCCAGGAATGGGGGAGGTTGGTATTTAGATGTAGACATCATCTCCCATTGGTCTATAAATTTAGTGCTGTTATAACTAAAATCCCAACATTGGTTTTCAGGTAACCTGAGATGATGATGCATATACATTCATATAGTGTAGTAAATATTCAAGAATACTCAAGATACATTTGTGGGAAAATAGTAAAAATGGGTACATTTGTTGTAAGACCATAATAGTTAAACTATATCTAATTATAAAGACATGGGGGCTCAAAAGCATTAAACGTCCCTGAGAAAAGATAGGCTAGTTAATAGATGGTATTGGGACAATTGTTTATTTATATATTAAAGGATAAAATGTGATCAATACATCACACCATATAGAAATCTAAATTCTAAATTGATTAATGATCTCATTAGAAAAAGTAACTGTAAAAATTTTCAAAGAAAAGATAAAAAATAGTTCTATTAAATTTTGTGGGAAAATATGTAAGATTTCCCAATGTACAAAGCATAAAGGGAAATACTGACAGGTTTAACTATATTTTAAAAAATTAAATTTCTATGTGATAAAAGATATAAACAACTTAAAAACTCAGTTATTGACTAAGATATTTACAGCTAATGGTTAGTGTCCAGAATATAAAAAGGTCCCTATAAATCAACAATAAAAAAGAATTAAAGAGAAAAATGGGTGAAATATATAGACATAATTTTCAGTTGGAATGTTTAATGATATTACACAAATATATTAGCTTCACCAATAATGAGAAAGTCCTTACGCCCATGAGATTAGCAAAGCAGAATGTTTGATCACGCCCAGTACTGAAAAAGACGTTGGGAAAGAGAAATGCTAAATCAGTGATTCTTAGCCCTCGCTGAACACTAGAATCGCCTGGGGAACTTTAAACAAATACCAGTCTTGGGTCGCCTCCCCAGAGATTTCTATTTAATTGGTCTGGGGTGGAACGGAGGCCTTGGTAATTTTAAAAAGCTCCCTAGGTGATTCTTTTCTGCAGCTGGAGTTTCAAACTCCATATGCTCAACATTGTTGGTAGTTGAATTAACCGGTACAGTTTGGAGAGCCGTTTAGCAGCATCTAGTAAAGTGAACATGTGCTTCCCTATGACTCAACAATTCAACTTCTGGGTGACTCCCCTCTGGAAATTCTTGCACAATTTTTGGAGACATACTCAAGGATCACTGTAGCACCTTCATAAATAGCAAAAGCTGCAGGGACCACCCACATTTCCTCAGTAGGAAAATGGACAAAGAGCCTTGGATCATGTATGCTATGTGTACTGTCCTGCGGTTATAGTAAATGGACTAGACACCTATGTATGAATGTGGACACACACCTAAAACAATGTCAAATTAATAGAAGTTATAAAATTATATGGGCAATGTTGTATATATTTTAAATTTTAAACACAAAACAATAGTATAACCACACATAGATATAACCACATATAGATATTTCATGTCTGGGTCTTATTACCCACCCCCACACACATAGTAAAATTACTAAAATATACATGAGAATAATATATAGCAAACCTAGATAATTATCTTGAGAGGGAAGGAAGGAGAAATAAAGGAAGTAATGCTTTGATTTTATTTATGTGTTTCATTTTATTTTATAAGTTATCTGAACTGAAGATGGCAAAATACCATTTAATTTTGGTGGGGAGTTTGCAGGTAACTATTAGTTTATTTTTGTACATTTGAGATATTTTATATCTCAAATATGTGAAAAGCAAAGGAGCAATGCAATTGGTATGCTCATCAGGGCATATCTTTATTATTTTTTAATCATTGAAGAATCTATTTTTAGACATAGAACTAAAAAGTAAACAAAAAAGGCACCAGATGTGGAAGCTAGAGTCCAGAATTCTCATTCTAGGTCTGCAGCTAATTTGTGAGCCATGTCACTACACTGGCTTCAGTTTCCTCATATGCTGTCATATAATGTAAAAGAGTTGGTTAAGGTAACCCACAACTCAAGATAACTTCAGATGTCTATGAGGCTCACGCTCATGTAGCAGGTAGATAATAGGCCACTTAAAGAAGGCAACATCTACTGAACATTCTCTTAACTGGTGAAGGAGGAGCATGACAAGTGGAGTCAAGCACCAGAACTGCCTTAGCTGATGGGTATCCAGTACACGTAAGGAGAGCTGCCATACCCCATAGAAAGAAGCACTGGTCTTTAAGCACATCTAAATCAGAAAGCAAGTAATTCTTCTGAAAGCAATAACCATCCTGGATGGTGAAGACCAGACTCATTATGCTCCCTTTCTGTTCCCAAATCAGCCTTCCCTCTCAGGCCCCCCAAGATTATGCTATTACTGCTCACACTTCCAAAAGGTATTCACAACAGGACTTTGCCCTTGGACTACATCTAGCTACTACAGAACATATAGGGGGGAAATTTTTTAAAAAACACCTATAGAGCTGAAATCATATACTCTCCTAAATGAAAATACCAGATGGTCTGGCAGATAGAGATCTTTAACAGTAACGAGGCCGGTTCTGGGAGCACTGGCTTTGGCAACCAATGAGGCAGAGGAGTCATGTTTCTTTGAGGGCAAGGCAGACAGTATGTAATGATGGGGGGGTTCAGGGGACACATTGGAGGGAAGAATGCAACACTCTCCATTTGTGGAAGGGGCTTTCACTGTTACCCTTCCATGGAATGCATCATTTCAGACCAGCTGGTCTACAGAGAGCTGTGGCCTGGATGATGGTTGTAGTGGTAAACTGGGGGAAGCAGGGAAGCACAGACCACTCTTGTATTCATCCTTGCCCAAATGGCAACCAGACAACACTCTGAAAGTAGCCAGCTCTTCCCCTAAACGATTTCTGAGAAAGGTAGCACAACCTGTCCTGTAGCAAAGTCATGATTCACAGCTACCACATAAGGAGGGAAGAGGGGCTGAGAGATGGGGGTGGGAATTCGGAGTCCAGGAAGGAGTGGGATATTTTGGGCACATTTAGTTGCCCCCCTGATTACTTGCACAATGTCCAACCACATCCCGTAAGAGCAGCCTGACAGCCTTGATTCTTGGAGTCCTGGGCAGGTGCCAACACGTGCACGGCTGGAGCCCCATTTAATAGTGTAATCAACAAAAGGGAACAGAGGCTGAAATATTTTAATGTTTCAGTGACCTTTTGCCACAGAGTGAGTTTTTTTTTTTTGCACATTTGCGACATGATTTCAAGACATTTTCAAAAGGAATTCGTGAGAGTCACAGTTTTAGTGAATTTTCCCCTAGATTTACAGATTCTTCAGCAAATTTACCTCAGTACTACAGAGACAGTGACAAAAGTTGATTTGCTTGCTAGGGTAACAATGCACTTTTTGGAGTAAATTTTTACTTACTCATTTTTCAATCTAAAATACATTTTATATTACTGGAGGAAATGAAGCAGAAGATATTCATTGGAAACATTAATGAAATTACATGACTCTTGGCATAAAAACATAGATATTACTATAAATATTACCTGCTACCTGCTAAACAGTGTTAAGAGCAGGACACTCAATACCTCATTTTCTAATTAATTTATGAATTTGTAAACCATTGCACTTATATTTAGAATCCAACCGATAAGTTCACTGAGATTACAATATGCAAAAATATGATTATTAGGCAATTAAGAAGGAAGAAAAGAGGACAACAAACAGAGTACTTACTTGCAGTGATATTTTTAAAGTAATCTTGAATTTCAAATTTGGCTTTTTTCTCTAAGAACAAAGCCCCTGGTCTAAGCTATCCTCCTTTGGTCTTCAGGGTGTACTCCAATTCTGCACAGGACAAATCTTTAAGAAATCTTCCTTCTTATATGTGTTTCCCCAAATATCACAGCTCTACTGGAAAGTAGTAAAAAGGGAAAAGACTATCCTTTAAAAAAAGTCCCATGAAGTTCAGAATGTAAACAACAAAGGAAAAATAAAATCACTCCAAAAGTCCTATCTAGTTCAGAAGTGTAACTGCTCCCCCAGCTCCATGTGCAGGCGTCCGGGTGACATTTCTCATCATCTAGTCGGTGCTTTTTACAGCAACGCGAGGATGTTTGGAGAGAAATGAACTCACTCTCTGAAGTTCCTTATAGTAAAGGAAAACATATGGAGGATTTCCTGCTGAGGCTTCCCTACCGAGGCACAAATTCGAGGGGGTGTGGAATTTACTTGTGAAGGCGCTCTGTTTCCTAGACTCAGCATTATCTGCTCAGCAATGAGCCCACAAGCACTGCTGCTACTCAGCAGAGAACGCTGTTATTTCGCAACAACCCAGCAACAGTGGCCACTCCTAGGAAGCAGGTCAACAGTATGTCAGCGCCTTATTTGTCAGTCCTTGTTTCAATCACATGTTACCTCCAGCAGCAGATTAAGTGTCCATAAGGACATTCTGCTGAAATACAGGTTTCTTACCACATTTGTTTCCTCCCTGCCTCTTTACCTGCACTTCCCGACTTCCTATCTGATATACGGTCTCCAGGTGTGCACTTCGTAAGCACATTCCGAAAAATTAACTTAAAATGTTACTAGGGTGTTCTTTCTCTGTCCAGCCCTTCCCCATTTGACAATGTACTTCAGAGGACAGAACATTTCGAAATACGTTATAAAGACACCAGTTGGTGAAGGAATATTAAATTGCACATATGAGGAAAACAGCATTCCATGCAAGCTACTCACAGCTACAGAGGCCCACCTCCTGACCCCATGGATTAATACTCTCTAGTTTGAACAACAGAAACAGAAACAACTGACATCTCAAAGCCTGTCTTTGAGAGTCCTGCGGATGACGGGGTTACTTCCTTCCCCACCATCAACACTCAGGTCACTGCTGCCCATATGGCAGTGTGTCCCCTATGAATCTAGCAACTCCGCTAACAAAGCATTAACCATGTATTGATCTCAATTATCCTAGTAATTTGCTCCAACTCCATATTCAACTTTTTATTACAAACTGGTATTGAACAACCTTCTAGAAATAACTGCTATGTGGTCTTTCTTTCCATGTCGATGTCTCCATGCAAACATTTGTGGGACAAATGTTTTCATAAGCCCCACCAAGCGCCAGCATGAATGATTAGAGGTCAAGATGGCGATGTGGGAGATGTGTACTTTGTATGTGGAGTGATTGCCGCTCTGTGTGGTGGAGACAAAGAAAACTTTTGTGGGCTTAATACAATTTTTTTCAAAATTTTCTGAATGGATGTTCTACATCAGAGGTCCACAACTATGATCCATGGACCAAATCAGGCCCCTGGCCAGTATTTGTAAATAAAGTTTTATTGGAACACAGCCACATCCATTTGTTTATATGTTGTCTATGGCTGCTTTCATATTATAACAGCAAAGCTGAGTAGTTATGACAGAGACTCTGTGGTCCACAAAGCCCAAAATAATTACTATCTAGCTTCTTACATATAAAGCGTGCAGATCCACCTTCTGTATGATAGAAGGTCACTAGATAGCAACAAATGCTTAGGCTTGATTTTTCTGAATTGTGGATTCAGAAGTATCATCTTAAACATATTTAGAGAAATGGTGATCACTCAAATGTCCTTCCTCTATGTGGTAGGAGGGCTTCTTGGAGGTATGGGGTGGGGGTGGAACCCTGAGCTCCAGGGAACAAAACGGATCCTACCTGGCTGTTCTTAGATGGCACAGTCAGAGGAGATTCTAGACATCATCAAGGAGGGAAGCCGGGGAAGCCAGGCTGAGAGTGAGAACCAGGAAGCACAACAAAGGAAAAAATAATGAAATGGTTACAAGTCAGGATACAAAGTATAAAATGGCTGGAATTCAAGTATAAAATGGCAGTGAGGACTAAGACTTTGAGAAAAAAAATGAGGTGGACACTTTCTTTCTGGTGGAAGAGTGACTAAGTTTTCCCAATTTTCCCAGGACTTTCCCAGTTTAAAACCAAAGGTCCTGAATCCAGGAACCTCCTTGGTGCCAAGGAATCCGGACAGCTGCCTGACCTGCTGATGCTGTACGGGGACCATGGGAGTTGAGTCTGAAAGAAAGACCTGAAGTACAGTAGCCATACTGCCCAGTGATTAGTGTCTTCTGCCTTAGAGACCTTGGATTAGAGAAGGGAGCCACTTTGGTGCTCCTGGGGGCCACTGGAGGCCACCGGAGAGAGACACAGTCTCTGTTCTCATTGAGTAAGTGATTTCACTGAAAGAACTTACACCATGTAAACAGGAAGAGAACAGTCCTCAAACAATCCATAAACAAGTGTGAGATCATCTATCCTACTGGGCAGTGTTTGGCCTGGCCTTTTCACCCCAAAGTCAGCCCGAATTTTTTCCCAGAAGAGCCGACCTGCATGATTGGATTACTGTCCGTAACTTTGAATTCTCAGCTTTAATTTTTCCAAACTCCACAGCCATCTCAAGTACTGTTTGGCTTTTAATTGTTTTTTTATTGAACAATGAATGCTGACTCAACTTTCCAAGTCCCAGAATGTAGCAATTTCTTCACTCATCAATGCAACCGTAAGTCAGAACATTGCCAAATAGTGCTACTAAGTGCCAAGCACTGTACTGAGCCTGGGGCATAGGACTGAATCAAACAAGCAAGGTAGCTCTGGCCCTGGTCCAGAAAAAGGAAACGTAGAAACATACAAACAGGATAATTTTAGACTGGGATATCTGTTTGGGGAGAAATAAGCCAAGTAATATGCTAAAGAATAACTGGATGGGGTGGGGATTCTGTCCTAGAGAGGGTGGTCAGAGAGAACCTTTCTGAGAAGGTGACACTTTAGCCCAATCCTGGAAGCTGTGAAGGGGTGGGCTATACAGTGAGCTAGGAAAGCTACGAGTTCAAACACAGAGGTAGGAAGGAACTTGGTATGTTCCAAAAAGCAGAAAGGACACTGGTGCAGCCTAGTGGGCAAGTGGGAAAAGTTAGAGACAGTCACAGACCAGATGGCGTGTGGTCTTACAGGAACGATGAGGAGGGTCAGTTTTTCAAGGGCAAGGCAAGTTTAACAGGGGAATGTCTGTGACCTGGTTTATGTTTCTAAAGGATTTCCCTGGCCCTACTTCTCAGAATGGGTTGGAGGGAGGTAGAAGTGAAAAGCAGAGCAGCTGAGAGGAGGGTGCTGGCTGGGATAAAATTGTGCCATTGGTGTTCAAGGGAAGAGAATGGTTTTGAGACGAATTTGGAAGTACAGCAAATCCACCTCAGAAACAGTGGTCTGAAATCACCTCATTTAGTTGTCCCTGTGTTAATTTCCCATTTCACACGTTAATTGTTCATTTCCACCCATTTGAGGGAAACTCCAGAGATCAGAGGCCTCATCTTCTTAGCCACCACCGTACCCCCAGCACCCAGAAGCCAGCACATGCTCACGCCGAAGAAGGAACACCTGTTATTTTGTCAGCTGCGCAGCAGGTGTTGTGAACAAAAAGCTGTGACTGAGCAGGGTGGGTCCCCAAAACCACAGAGTGAGAAGAGAACACACTGCTCTGCTGACAGCTATCTTTGCTTCTGGAGTTTGAACATGGAGGTGGACACAGTGGATTGGCTCACTCAGCATCTCTTCCAACTCCTTCTAGAGAGCTTTCTTCACAGTAGAGTCTGGGCAGCTGATAGGATGAATCTCAGACACCCTTGCACAGGGTTTTGCTAGTCTTCCACACTCCCACAGACTTGAATTCAGTCGTGCCGTCAGTGGGGAAGAGCTGTAGCACACGACACATCCATTTCGCAGGCGTGGGTGAGCAGGCCAGCATGGCTTCTCAGCCCACAGCTAGGGCTGGCTTCACAGGCTGTGACTAAAGCAGTCACACAGGGCCCCAAGACCAGAAGGGCCCTGCACTTATGGATGTTATTGTTGCTGTCCAATTCTTACTAATTTTGAACAAGAGGTGTTTTAATTTTTCACTCCATTCTGGATGTCAACATTTCCATTTTCCACTGGGCCGCTCAAAGTACATAGCTGGCCCTGTGTTCTGGGGCCAGCCCTTCCACTCTGGGGGGAGCAAGGACAAGTGTTCCCTGAGTCAGCAGCTGTGGCAATAGCTTCCAATTCTCTGGATATTGCCTCAAGTGTTACAACCCAGGGCTCGACAGCTGGCTCCCTGGTCCTCATCTTCCTGGTCATGACAGAGGGAAGCCAGCTCTGCTCATGGTTGTTGTGTCTGGAGTGGTTTTGGGAGGCCCCGCCTTGACCTGATCCTCCAGGTCTCTAATGATATTTTTTCATCCTCACCTGAGGACATTTTTATTTTCATTGCATTTTAGAGATAGAGATGGAGAAAGAGAGAGAGGGAAAGAGAGAGAGAGAGACAGAGAGACAGAGAGAGAGATATTGGTTGCCTTTACTATGCACCCTGACTGGGGATCGAACCAGCAACCTGGGTATGTGTCCTCACCGGGAATCAAACCTGTGACCTTTCAGTCTATGAGACAACACTCGAACCAACTGAACCACACTGACCAGGGCTCTAATGATTTTGTGAGCAAAATTCCCTTTAGGTTTAAAATACACTGGATGCTGTTATCTTCAATAATACTCATTCTGAATCAAGGGCACAATTGGATGAAGAAAGCTCTTCTTAAAGAACTTTTTTACTGTTTCATCATCAGACTTTGCCCTGTTTAGGTGGTGGAATTTAGCAGCATTTTGAGATTTCATGTTCTGGACATGCTCTTTTTGAGTGGAAAGCCTGAGCTGCTGCTTTGCAGGGATGAACTTGGACCCCTTAGTTACAACCTTTAATTGTGAAGATGCATTCTTTTCCTTACTAATCTATTGGACCTGCGAGAATAACCTATCTACCTGCTCACTTGGATATCCATGTGACAGGTAAAATGTGAGCAAGCTGTTCTATTGGTATATTGTTTGCCTGTGGCTGACACAAATTATTATAAACTGGGTAGCTTAAAACAATAGAAATTCACTCTTTCAGAGTTCTGGAGGCCAGAATCCCAGATCAAGGCATGGCAGGGCTGGTCCCCTCTGGAAGTTCTGAGAGAGAATCTGTCCTGTGCCTCTCTCCTAGCTTCTGGTGGGCACTGGCAAAGCCTGGCTTTCTTAGGCATTCTTTAATCTCTGCCTCACTGGTCTTTGCATAGTCTTCTCTTCTGTGTGTCTCTGTGTTTTTTCCTTTTCTTCCACTCTCCTTCTAGGGACAGGGTCATTGGACTTATGTCCAACCCTAAGCCACTATGACCTAATCCTAATTACATCTGCAAATATCTTATTTCCAAACAAGGTCACATTCTGAGGTTTTGGTGTCGACACTATTCAATCCCTGATACCAGGGTGCAGATTTGAGCATTTAGTACAAATTAAGGTGATTTGGTCTACACAGAAGTCAAACATCCTGGCCTCGAAGCTGTCTGTTCCTGGCAGCTGAGCCAACCAGCTACAGAAATGTGAGGTTAGAAGGACTTAAAGGTAACCAACCATACCATAGGGGGAGAAAATGAAAGGTCTTGAATTTCGTTACACCTTCAAACACATCCTGCCACTCACAGTGCCTCTGTGTATGTTGCTTGCATATCAAGTGACATCTTTCTTTCAATGAATTTGTTGCCAGGACATATTAAATTTATAGGAAAATGTCAATAAGTTACCCAAAAGAAACCATCAAAAATGCCAACCTCCTCATGTAAAACTTTTTTTCATCTAAAATCTTTTTTCTGCATGAATGTGCCCCTCTGATTTTGTTCTGCCCAGGAAAATTTCTGCAGTACTGCCAGCAAAGGACAAGTATTCATGCAGAGGAGAAAAATGTCAGGCAAATTGTTGAAATTAATGTTGCTTCACTCATGTAATGTGATGACTTTTTACATTTCACAATTCAAAACAGGAACTACTTTAGATACTATTTTTCTAGTTCAATGAGATCTAATTCCTTAAAGCTGAAGAAGTTAGTATTTTTCTCCCCCCAAAATGAATACCCAAAATTCTACAACAAAATATAGCCTTAGGATGGAGATATCTTTTTTTATGGGCATAGAAGAGAAGACTGCATTAGGAACTAGACCAAAAGCCATCCCATCAGAACTCTTACATCATTTTTCACTGTACATATCTTGCCATGAGAAAATTACATTTATCAGGCAGCACTGATGCTGTGTATTCTTTCTTATTCCACTAATTGAACTATAATATAATCACTTAGGTTACCCATAACCAATCTTTGGAAGATTAATATAGAATGCTATTTTTCTGTTCATATTTGGCTTCTGCATGGTAATGAGACAGCAATAAAGTTTATGTTCCCATAAAATGTAAGAATTGCATTTTGCACCAAAGAGCCAACATCAAAAATAACTACTGCTGTAAACAATCATTCTTGGTAAACATTATTGTGTCACTGAAGATACTAATGCAATGTCCATTGTAGCTACAAAAATCTGAATATTTAAGTCATAAGAATTCATAAAGAAAAAAATTACTAAAAGTATGTCATGTCTAAAAAAAACAATATGAAATAGATTTTGAATGTTGACTTTCAAGTTACCTCATTTTGAATATGCACTTTAAAGAAACTAAAACTTGATTTGTTCCAACCTAAGTACTTGCTTTATTCCTGGATCAATCATTTTGGTCATTATTATTCCTTTAACTTTTAAGCTTTTTTCTCTCCTTTCAACATTATTTCCTGCTGAATGTCCTTCTGGGTTTTGGTTGATTTTAGATTCCCTCAGCTTACTTTCTCTCCGCCCCTCCCCCACTTTCCATCTATTTGCCTTTCTACTGGTTTTCTTCATCACAATTAATTCACCAAGAGTGTTAACAATGGAAGTAGGAGCCATACAGAAACCATAACACTGTGGATCAGTGTAAACACTGCTCAGCAATATATCCAGCAAACTTAAGTATGTTTTAAAACAAGACCACAGTTCAACAGGAAAGTTAATAAACTCAACTAACTACATAAAACAAGGTAGTTATAACAATGGAAAAGGAAATGGCAACTGGGGAGACAGACAAAGGAGTTGGTAAGTTTCTTTCCATTTGTGACATTAAATAATTTAAATATCCACAGTAGCATTTTGTTTGTTTTGTTGTTACTCATGATGTTGACCCCACTTCTCAGATCATTAATGCAGAGTGACAAAGTGGAGTTCAGTTTTGAGAGCATTTTGCTTTCCCTCCAGTCTCTCCATGATTCATCATTAGATGTTGCCTAGATTCCCACCTACTTTTTAATCTGGGGAGATAATTAGGCTTTGGCAAGTTTGGATTGATTTACTAGGTAAACTGTAGTGACCTAGAAATAACTGTTTCTTGAGAATTCAGATATATTACATCTATCACATTCTCTTTGTCCATTAATTTTATCATTCCATAAAAAGGCAATTGAATAGTGAAACATGGTTTCTATTCATTTTTCTCACCTTTAGTTGGCTTAAAGGTTTCTTTTCTATTAATATTTGTTCAATTATTTCACAATGGATCCAAGCTAGACTTTCTGAGCAGCAAATTCTAAGATATGTTATGCTAGCATCTTTTAAAACTAAAAGTACCACATTTTTTCCTCCTCCAGCACTTATTTACCATGCAGGTGACTGTGTCTTTTTAGACTTAAGAACCCTGCAGTCTTTGAAAGCTAGTTAATACCATGACTATTAGGCGTCCTTACCTGTTTTTGCCACCTGAATACCTTTGGCTGTGAGGTAATCCCAGCATTTCCATCTCTGCCTCAACAGAGGTTAGTATTTTTCTGAAGATGTGTGATTTCCTTCTGTTACAAACAGTTCCCATGGTTACAAATAGCCTGCCTTAGGGTGAGAGGTCAAACATGAAACCTGCAGCCTTTTGGAACCTTCCTGGCTGCTTATTCCTAAAGCATCTCCCTCCTTCCCTCTACCCAGCCATGACACGGGATGCCTGCAGGGTGTTCTGAACTCTCTCCTAGATGAACCTGCACACCTGCCTTTGCCTGAGCAAATTATTCTACCACCGACTGTGTCATGGAGTAATGTGATTCAAACCACCTACGATGGGGAAGGTTAGTCATTTTCAACACTTTGTTTGGTGTCTTCATAAAATTCCAAGTAGAAAAATATTCCAAAAATTGACACATATAGGAATATGTCTTTAGGGGAAACCTCTGATTATTCCAGGCTAGGTTCTGCAGTGGGCAAACTGAAATACACAGCATCCTAAACAAAATGTTGCTTTACCAATTAAGAAAATAAACAAATTTACCATTTTTCTATGTGGTTACAGTACATTTTATTTTTCAGAGCAGTGAGATCTCCCACCCCCTGCCCTCCCCTTCCGACATGCTTGGCCTCCTCCACTGTCAAAACTGTCATCAGAGTGAGACATTAGTTGAAATTGATGGATCTACACTGACATATCATCATCACCCCAAGTCCATAGTTTACATTAGGGTTTACTCTTGTGTTGTACATTCTATGCATTTGGAGAAGTGTATGATTACCTACCAGTACAGTATCATACAGAATAGAGTCACTGCCCTAAAATTCCTCTGTGTTCTGCTTATTCATTCCTTCCCCAAAACCCTGGGAAATCGCTGATGTCTTTATTGTCTTGATAGTTCTGCCTTTCCCAGAGGTCATATGATTGCAATTATACAGTATGTAGCCTTTTCATAATGGTTTCTTTCACTTAATAAAATTTGTTTCCTCTATATCTTCTTACCATTTGATAGCTTATTTCATTTTAGTGTTGAAGTATGCTTCATTGTATGGATCTATCACTGTTTATCCATTTACCTATGAAGGACATCTTGTTTGCTTCTAAGTTTTTCTTATTATGAATCAAGCTGTTACAAATATCCATGTGCAGGTTTTTGTGTGGACAAACTTTATAGCTCACTTGGGAAGACATCAAGTAGTACAACTGCTAGATGGCATGGTATATGTTTACCAAACTGTCTTCCAAAGTGGCTGTGCCATTTTCCATTTCTACCAGCAATGGTTGAGAGTTCCTGTTGTTCTACACAATGACCAGCACTTGGTGCTGTCAGTGTTTTGGGCTCTTTTCCATTATAATATGGGTGTACAGTGGGATCTCACTGGTGTAATTTGCAGTTCCCTCATGACAGTTGATAAGGAGCATCTTTCTACACGCCTGTTTACCATTTGTATATCTTCTTTGGTGAGGTGTCCAAATCTTCATCACATTTTTTAAACTGTTTTTTGTTATTGTTGAGTTTTAAGAATTCTTTGTATATTTTGGGTAACAATCCTTTAACAGATATGTCTTTTGCAAAATTTTCTGTTGCTTATCTTTTCATTCTTTTGGCAGTATCTCTCAGAGAGCAGAAGTTTTTAATGTAATGAAGTACAACTTACAACATTATTTCTTCATGGATCATGCTAATTGATGGTGTATAAAAAAAGTCACCACCAAACACAGCGCCATAGGTTTTCTTCTATGCTATCTTCAGTAGTTTCACTGTTTCACATCTTATATTTATGTCTATGATCCATTTTGAGTTATTTTTTGTAAAGGGTGTAAGGTGTGTGTCTAGATGATTTTTTTTTTTTTGCATGTGAATGCCCAGCTGATCCAGTGCCATCTGTTTCTTCATTGCATTGTCTCTGCTCTTGTGTCAAAGGACAATTGACTATAATTATATGCATCCCTTTCTGGGCTCTTTATTCTGTCCCGTTGATGTATTTACCTGTTATTTTGCCAACACCACACTGTCTTGATTATTGTAGTTTTATAGAAAGTCTTGAAGTCAGGCAGGGTCAATTATCCAACTTTGTTCTTCTCCAATAAGGTGTTGGCTCTTCTGAATCTTTTGCCTCTCCATATAAATTTTGGAATCAGTTTGTTGATATACATAAAATAACTTACTGGGATTTCCTTGAATCTATAGATCAAGTTGTGAACAGCTGACATCTTGACAATATTGAGTCTTTCTATTCATAAACAGAGGTATCTCTACATTTGTTTATCTTCTTGGATGTCTTTCATCAGAGTTTAAAGTTATCCTCATACAGATTTTGTGTATATTGTTAGATTTTTACCTGAGTATTTAACTTGACCTAAGTATTCCAATTGTTCATTGCTGGTACACAGGAATGGACTATTGTATATTTACCTTGTGTTTGTATCCTTACTATATTTACATATTAGTTCCATGATATTTTTATTAGTTCTTTTGGATTTTCCAGATAGATGATCATGTCATCTGCAAACAAAGACAGTTTTATTTCTTCCTTCCCAGTCTGCATACCTTTAAATAATTTTTGTGGAGCTACAACCCATATACCATAAGACTGACCCTCCTATACTATACAATTTGGTATTTTTACATATTGTATACATAAAGCTATGCAACCATCTCCACTATCTAATTCCAGACCATTTTATCACCTCAAGAGGAAATCTATACTAATTAATAGTCACTTTCCATCCTCACTCCCTGAATAGCTCATATGTTACACAAAGAATTCAATATATAAGATAAACTGTTGTGGCAAAATGTAAAAGTACAAAAGGAAAAAACAAAACATAATTCAAAGTACAATATGACCAATTTTCAAGTGAAAAATACTAGGCTGGACATTATGAAACTGTCATTTTTATAGGCAAAATGGCTTTAATGATAGCAATTTCAGATGGCTCAAACTAATATTTGCATGGGTATATTTGAATCACTGAATTGTTTCAGAATACCTTGATGACTATAGCCTTCAATTTAAGATATAATCAGCTCCCAAGCATTGTAACAATAATGTGCCAACAAAACATGAAAAAATGAAAATGGCAAACAGTTAAAAAACTCACACTCATATCTGACTTTAAGCATGCTCTGGTGCTGACATGTCTCTATAAGAATGGATATACTGGGTGGTTTCCTGAGCATACACAGAAATGGGATTTAAACACTTCAAAATCATTTTAACAAAACCTTTTATCCATATTTGAGTTTGCTAAAGAATTTTGTGAGTAATTTATAAACATATCAGAAAACCCCACTGATAACCATCGGAGGAAAAAACGTGGGACTTGCGCTCCGATCGTGCGCGCACTGCCGGCTGTCTCCTGCTCAGTGGTCCCATCGCTGGGTTCTGCAGCGTATCTGCTATTAACGCAGAGGTGCTGTTTTCTTCAAGCTGTGACTGTGTTTTGACCTTGACTGTTACTGTGGTTTGATAGGACAAATAAAAGTTTGTTGTTTTAGTTCTTTTGAGCAATAGTAACATGTGGAACATATTGTTTTTGAGAAAAAGAAAAACCATAAAAGCTTAAAGAATGCTTGTTAGCAGGGCTAAACTATCCAACCAAATGGTTAGGAAGTTCCTGATAGAAAACATTCACCCTGGGTCCCTTAGACATAGTCTTTGCATGTGTTTTCTTAACAACTAATGACAGGGATGTGTAGCCAAATTTTCTTTTCCTAGTCTATTTTGTGAAGAAAATATCAGAAAACAACTTTCCTAAAACTGACACTAAATGGAAAAAATGGAGAAGGAAAATATCTAGGATAATTTAGATCTTGATAACATAATTGTACTGTATGGGAAATATATTTTTTATTTTAAGAATTGATATCCTATTAAAATAGTTCAAAAAGAGAAAAGTTAATGCTATTTCTTGCCTTTAATATACCTCTCTAAACCAGGCCAGGACACAAACTTAATGACAGTTTTGCTAAAAGCAATATTCACTTTATGTATTAAGTGCTAGCATTATGTAAGTCACTGAGGGAAAATGTTATCCTATTTACTATAAAAGTTGAGGATCAGTAGATAGACTTGAAAATGAATATACTGTAGTTTGACAGCATTCAGTTATGTTTATTTTGTTGCCATTCTTTTTGTGAGTAATTTTCTGGCCAAAGTGTGGAATGTATTTGGGGAAGTTAATCCTCTCCACATTATGAGTTCACTATCCTGCCTCCCCAATTAGCACTGCGAGTTTCAGAAGGTTTCCTCTGGAGACCTTTAGAACATACAACCAAAAGGCTACCATCTGTAGAGAAGCCTTTTATTCTTAGTCCTGAAACAGATGTGCACCCTGCTGTCCTCCGAAGTTACTGGCCAAGTAGAGTAACAACTGTGGGCTTGTTACCAACATAACTACCATAATAGCAGCCCCATATGTCTGTTTTGTGGTGGAGTGATGAAAAAAAACCCTAAAAAATTTGAAGACCACTGAAATAAAGCATAAAGATCTTGCAGGTTGATTGCTAGAGTAAGGACAGGAGGAAAAATCTAACATCACAGATGTCTAAGAGAGTATTAGCAGCTATAGTAACCCTCTTACCAGGTAGGATGTTAGTAGCAGGCAATTAAGGCACACGTTAATCAAACAGAGTCTCAGATCTGCGACCTTTGCAGTATATAACAAAAGGGCCTTCCCTTCTTCCTCCTTAGAGCTGGGAAATGGGTTTGCCTAAGTAAAGGTGGGGTGCAGGGGCAGGATTAGAGGGGGAGCCTTAACGTTTGTTTTGCTGTTTTTTCAGCTATGTCAGACTAACGTGTGTGCAGTGTGGTCTTGAACCTCTGCCAAGGTGAACCTGGATGAATTCCAGCTGAGGTCTTCTTTTTCTGTGTGTCTGTCTCTCTCTCTGTGTCTCTCTCTCTCTCTCTCTCTCACACACACACACACACACACACACACACACACACACACACAGATGAGAATTACAAGCTGATCTCTGTTAGACAAATGGTCTGGAACCTGAACAAAGACTGACCCTATGGAGTCCAACTTAAACTCACTCTGCATCTCCCCCCAGAGCTCAGAGAAAGTTCCTTGGCATGGATCTTGTTCCACTAGAGTGCCTTGGGCTCTTAACTTGGGCCTCTGGTCTCTGTAGAGACCCAGAGCAATCCATCCAGAACCTCAGCTGGTTTTTATCATTGAATGGTACTGGTTTCTTCCCTCTTAGGGTTTTTGCAAATTTCAGTTCCACATTTCAGGCAATCATCTTCCTTTATGCTCTGAAGTCTAAAATCACTCTTTATATTTCCTCTTAGTTTAAGTTAGGCAAACAGTGCCATCCCCTGCACACTGGTGAGATCTCACCCCTTGATGGCTACAGGTCTCTGGAATATGTCCTCCAGTCCCACATGCCTCTGAGCCCTCTCAGCTTCTGTTTCCATAGGATCTCATGTGCCTTACTGATAGCGCTTTCTCCCTTGCCTCAGAAAAGCAGAGTCTACCAGGTCATAACCCACACACACATCACTGCATTATTGTCTGGGGCTAATTCCCCTTCCTTCCAGGTCACCTCTGCCAAAGAACAGTGGCAGCCCGAGGGGATGCCAGCAGGAGGGTAGATATGGTGCCCTGGAATTTGGAAATCTGCTCATAGTCCCAGGCAGTGTCTCTGGAAGAATGCAGGTACTTCCCCAATGGTGCCGTGGCCCTGACTGCGTATGATATGCAGTCTGGCCTCACTCCATTCCCCCTGAAGAAACGGAGACTACCTGCTGAGGAAATTATCTGCATAAACAATTTCACTTCAGCTTCCCTGGCAGATGGTACTGATTTGGAAAAGGTATGCAGACAGTCTTTGAAATATGACTTCTGCTTTTCAGGCGACTTGGAATTCTTCTTTGTAGTCCTTACGGTCCTGATGACAATTTATTGAGCTGACATCATTGGCTTCCTCTGAAACCCAGCTTTCATTTCTTAATTTCCTATTCTTTAAAAAATCACCAGACCCTAATTTCTGAATCTTCATGTTTGTTACTCATTTCCAAATGCAATTAGTTATCAAATCCTATAATTTTTCTCTATCCATTTCTATTGGCACCATTCTATTCCTGACCCTTATTATTCCATGCCTCATCTATTATATTACATTATAATCTCAGTGTTTTAGGTTTCCCCATCCTCCCCTGCACGACTTCCAAAATGATACCATTTCCCTCATTTCCCCCGTGTCTTTGCGTGAACTGATGCCTTCAATGACTCACCCCTACCTATATGCTATGTGTTGGGCTGTGCATTACTAATCTTTTTAATTTTTATTTCCTTCCAACAGATATTCATTGGGTACCTGCAGTGGGTCCTACATCATTCTTAGCTTTAGGGAGACAGCAGTGAAAAGGCAGACCCATTTCCTGTTTGCCTTTTGAAGAAGGGGGTTCATATGAAAGATAAATGCTCAGAAAGAGAAACTATGAAATCACAGAATGAGGGAAGCAAAGCTAGTGTCTGGAGTAATGAGAGCTTTCCTCAGAAAAGACATTCAAGCTGAGGCCTGAAGGGTGAATGATGGTTAGTTGGTGAAATACAGGTGAAGTTGAAGATACAGCACATGCAAATGGCCTAAGTGGGAAAGAGCCTGATACATCTGTGGAAAGAAAGAAAGCTGGTGCAGCTGGATGCAGAGAGATATAGGGAGCATGAGGGTTGTGGGGGAGAAAGGATGAAGGTCACAGGGCCAGACCATGCAAAGCCTGGTAGGATGTGCTGAGGAATTTGGGCTTTATTATAAAAGCAGTGGGAAACCACAGGCAGGTTTGAAGTAGAGGAATGCAATGATTTATTGTGTTTTTAAAAGATCACCTTTGCTGCATAGTGGAGAAGGTTTGAAGAGGCTGCTGAGTGACCAAAGGGAAGTATAGCATAGACAATAGACGGTGGTGGTTTGGACCAGTGTGGTACCATGGAAGTCAGTGGAAAAGGAGTAATTAATACATGGATTCAAAGGGATTATGATGTAGTGATCACCAGTGAGGAAAGCATTCATGTCTCTTGGGAATGAGATTATTGGCTATATGGCAAGGCTTTGTTTAAGATATTTATAATCATGAATATCTTAATAAATTTGTAGTTTGGTTAGGTAGTAAGGTCAAAATGGGATGGTAGAGAGTTAAGTAAAAGAGAAGTGAGAAGGTTGATATATAGTAAGTGTAGAGCAATGCTTTAGGGAATTCCGGCTGACATGGAGATAGTGAAGAGAGTTGTGGTGGAGGTAGCCATGAAGTTAAGGGAGGGAGGGTTTGGCAAAGATAAAAAAGACTTGAGCAAGTTTAATGATGGTGGAAAGGAGAAAGCAGACAGAGAGAGGTTAGATAAGGGAATGAGAGGGGAGTGGGAGAGGAAAGGGATAGTAAGATATCAAAGAGGGTAGGAGGGGCTGTCTTTTGATTAGAAGGAGGTGCCCCCTGTGTTCTACTAAGAGGTCAGGAAACTGTGAGCCCTTCAGAGCCCTAATATGACCTTAAAATGACCTTACTGGTGATAAGAGGAGACAAGTTCAGACCTTTCACACTACTCACCTGCCTAAACCCTTGACCCCAACTCAACTGTCTCATGACTACGCCAAGATCTGCTGTTCTCTAAGAGCCAAATGGTGTTTTTGGAGGAGGCAGTCAGTCACCTTTGCTTGTCCAGCAGTGATGGAGCATGTGTTATTGAAAAGAAGCAAAGCTACAAGTTTAGTAGATTGTTAATATTTACCTCAGAGGTATGTTTTGCCTCATTTTCTACAAAAATACTCTTATTATATTCAAAGTTTGGTTTCAATGTCACAAAAAACTCTACCAGATTACCAAGAGCTTCAGGTCAAAGGACTTAGGTACATACATGGTCATGAAGGTTTCCCTGCCTTTGTACAGTTTGGCTTATTAGATAGCTTCCTTGATATGAATATATTTCCTTGTTAGAGACCGTGACATTGACCCCTGATAATTAGAAGTAGTGGTGACTTTTCCTCTGACTCATTAATGAGTAAAACAGGCTATATTTTTTCCTCACCTATTTCTAACCTTAAGAAGAAAACAGTTGGAACAATAATGGCACAGTAAGAAAAATAGCAATTATATTAGCCAAAACCATGGTGATGTAAGTTGCTGGGCATGTTGTTGAGGAAGTTCCGGTTTTAAGACCTTCAGGGAATATCTAAAATGACACCAGCCAATCATTCAGATTCCATCAGTCTCTTTCTGCTCTGCAGCAGAGCAATTTGTGAGCCAGTACTGATAATAACACAGTCAGGGTTTGGAAATCAGATTTAATATCTTAACAACTCATAGGAACCAAGAAATGTTTTGTGGAATAGTTCTATACGAAAGAACTTGCAGTGGTAATCTCATCTTAATGTACCTGAAAAGGCAAGGGGTTTAAAGTCAGGAAACATAATTTCTTATTTTTGGAAAAGGCTTGGAGACAGCCACAAGTCTAATATAATCAAGGAAGAATTCTGCAGATGGATCCAGGACTATGAATTTGAAAATAATCCACACAGTTGACTAGTGTCTTAATGACTTTTGGTTATTGCTTTGATTTTCTCAGCCTCAATGTTGCAGGACTGCTGCACTAGAAATGAATTTGCTTGCAGTTTCGAGAAATTCCTTCTAGAATACTTAGCATCACTGTCCCTCCCCTGTCACAGGCACTCTTTGGGAGAGACCTGAAAGCAGAGACTAGAATCCAATGTGACTGCTGTCATGAGGAGTACATGTTCACAGGTAAGGGGAGATTAGCTCTATTTGGAAGGTCTAGAGAAGACATGTTTAAAAAAATGTCTACATCTTCTGAACCTCAGTGAATGAGCAGGTCTCCCTGATGGAGGAAGCAGAGGCAGGGTAGTCAAGATGCAGTAAAAGACAGCTCCTTGAAGAACACAGGTTTGGAGATAACTCCTTGAGCCTGGCTGGCAGAGAGCCACATGTCTACTTGCATTTCTGACTTCCCAAAGCCAAAAGCCTCTTCTCCAGGGAAAATTCATTAAATTCATTCTCAATGTAATCCTTGGAGCTTATCCCACGCAATAAGTTTGTAGGGTCACCAGGAAATATAGAATGGGAATGGACCAGTGAGCCCATTTGTGTGAAAAGACATTTGTGTGACTTTGCCAATAGTGGGTGGTCCTTTTACTTGGCTTGAGAAACCATCAGATGCCCTGGTCTGTTTACACCCCATCATGGGAAGCCATAGAGCCTGACACAGCTCTGAAATGACATAAAATGACTTACAATGTACTCTAACTCCTGTGCAGGCAGGAAACAAATACACGTCCAACTCCTCCTAACTCCTAAACATGTAAATGTGAGGAGTGCTGAGAGCTGTCACCGTGAGTAAGAAGACTGCCATGATGGAAGAGACCCCACCCATGTCACATAGCAGTAATATGCTTTCCTTCATGGCTGTTGTGAACTGAATGTTTGTGCCCCGCCCCCACTCCACCCCATTCATATGTGGAAATCCTAACACCCAGTGTGATCGTATCAGCAGGTGGGGCTTTGGGAGGTACACGGGTCCTAAGAGTGATGCCTTCATGAATGGGATTAGCACACTTACAGAAGAGACCTTAGAGAGCTCTCAGTTCTTTCTGCCATGTGAGACATATCGATCGAAAGGGTGGCATCTGCAACCCAGAAGAGGGCCCTCACCAGAACCCAGCCATGCTGGCAGAAGTCTGATCTCAGACTTCCAGCCTCCAGAACAGGGAGGAATAAAGTTCTGTTATTTGTAAGGTACCTAATCTATGGCATTTTGTTATAGCAGCCTGAATGGACTAAGATAGTAGCCTGGATTGTAAAGATGGCTTTTGTAGGTGGTATTAATTAGGGATTCTGTTTCTGTGCATGGACTAAAGTGAGGGTATGAGGGTTGAATTTATGGCCTTTTGCCATTCATTCACTTACTAATTATTAGTTAAAACATTTATTATATTTACCACCCACTGTGTGAGTAAAGAAAACCAGGGATAAAAGGTAACCACAATAATGAAACTTTATCTATTTGGACCTTTTCAGTTAAGAGTTTGAGAATTGTTTAAAACATATGTAAAATTTAACATTGGAATAAATACTTAGTAAACAAATGAAGAAGATAAATATGGTTGTAGAAGAATGCTTAAATTATATAAGACAGTAGTTTTCAAGAAGCCTCATTTAGGAGTACCTTTGAAAGCACACAAAGATAATATGTCAAAAACAAACCATTCTTAAAGATTTGTTTAAGTAATTTCTTAAAGAATTGCCATTAGGACAGGATTTACCCTGATCCTAGTTATTATAAATCTGTCAAAGTAATAATACTACATTTATTAAAATTCTTCTATGATTCATACTTCTAACTAAATCAGATTGACTTTTTCCACCACTCTAAGTCATAGTTGGTATTAAACCTTTTCCTGAAGAGTGGTTTTCATTTAAACATTTATAGATTTGCTGAGTTTGGATAACAAATATGCATGAATCTCCAAATTAGCTGAAGGCCTCCACCGAGAGCCTTTAAGGACAGTGGGGTGATGAGGATGACCTAAGACCATGTCATCACAGGATGGTTACAACACCCCAGCACCAGCTGGAAACCTCACTGCCACTCTGGCAAAGGTGTATTATAGTCCCTGCTAAACACATCAAGATATCACTGGCACAAGTTACTTGACCTGCTGGGTCCAGGGCACCTCATGAATCTCTCACAGAAAATTGGGAGCAAGGATCTCGCCATCTCTATTCTCATGTCTGGGACGATCTCCCTCCTGTTCCTGGTGATTAGAAACTTCTATTTTCAATGCCAATTTCAATGTTTTAGAGCTTGAGATGGTGCTTCTCAACCATTCTCTTCTTCCCTTCATTAATGTTTGGCATATCTACTACATAAAAAAAACACGCTTCCCATTAAACCACAAAATTATGACATTTACGGAACATTAGCCAGAAAACATGAAACTACAGCTTTATTCCAAGTTCACTTAGATTGCATCCTTTATAAAACTTAGGATTCTTGAAAGAAGAAGAAGAACAACAACAAAATCAATCGGGGCAAATTCCTTATTTAAAATCTTGTACACATGGAGACTTCCTACGGGGATATACAAACTAGTTAGGCTAACAATCATTAACTCGTCTTTGTTGACATTAAAATATCTTGGCTAATGTCAATCTGATAATGAATAAGGAGCCATTTTCCCCAAAATGAGGGAGGTTATGCTAGTTTGCAATATTGACAGACTTACAAGAAATCCTTAATTTGCTCAATCCCCAAAGGCAGAGCTGGCCTTAGAAAAAAGCCTCCTTTGTTGAGGCTCCTATTTAAAGTTACTTCCACCCTGTTTTTAGTAATCTCCTCTTTTTAAAGCCTAGCTTTATTAGCACCCAACAACAGACACCGTATCACATAGAATCTCACCTGACCAGTGCCAGGTGTGTGTGGGGGCTGGGCAGTGAGAATGGCCAGGGGATTTATGATGTTAAATTGAGATTGTATGACTGTATGTTTATCTGCGGCATGGAGTGAAGAGGCTGATGGAGATTACGGGTCAAAGGTGCTAAAGATTTCTCAGGTTACTTCTTGGCACCAAGGAGCACCCCTGTTGTTGTATCTGATTCAGTCCAGACTTTCACAAATGTGAGTTATGGCGAATGGGGCAGTAGGGCACATAATAGTGCCTACAATGAGGCAAGTTGTTGGTGGCAAAGGACTGGAAGTCACGCCTTTTCCAAAAGGATTTCTAGCATGCACTGAGGACCAGGAGCCAACCAAAATTAAAAATCTTATTTTATGGGTTTCATGTCTGCTAAATGATTCTGAGTTTATTCATTCTCAGTCATCAAATTGCTCTATATGAATGGAGAGGAATGACTAGATGGCTGGCAAGGCAGTCTAATATTTCAGTGATGTGACCTATTTTTTTTCTTAGATGTTACCAGTTTTTGACATTCCAAAGTCTGGGAACCACTGAGCTACATATAACACCTACATTTTGCTTAAAAATTAACTCTGTCATTTAATCCTCGCAATATGCTTTGCCAGAGGAGGTAGTAATACAAACAAATCTACCCATTTTTGTAGGGGGCTAGTCAGAGACAAGTCAGCTGCAGAGGCGAAGGTGGTCAGGTTCTACCAGTTTGTCTCTCTTGGTCACTTTCTGCTTCTGATCTAAGCTGGCCTCTCTGCAGCATTCAACACCTCTGAGCATCTTCTCCCTCTTGCTACGTTTCCTTAGCTGGCCTGACAGCACTACAGCAGCTTGGTTTTCCGCCTGTCTTCTGAGTGGCTTTTTTGGGGTTCCTACGTGTGGTCCATTTCCACATTTGCCTGTCTAAAAGGACAAAGTTCTTTATTTCTCTGTTCTGAGTCCTTTTCTCTTTCTTCATTTAAACACTCTCCCTGCAGATCTCATTCATTTTTGTGGCTTGCATTACTGACGACGGAGCTCTACGTCACCTACATTTATTTCCCTCACCCAGATTAACTGAGATAACACAGGAAAAGCACTTAGTGTCGGGCACCCAAGAGGGGTTGTCTTCTCACTAAACAACTATTTATTAGGTGTTTGTGTGTAAGCACTGCCCATTCTAATTTCTAGGGATACAGAAGTAAGCAAAACAGACAAAAATCCCTGCCCCCATGGAACTTAACTTCTAATGGATGGACTATCATAAGCAAAATAAATAAAATATATAGTAGGTTAGATATGCTATATGTTATGGGAAAAAATACGGTGCAGAAGGTGCAGAGAAGGTGGACAAAAAATGTTTGGGTAGGAGGCAATTGCCACTTAAAATTGGGTGGCCAGGGGAATCTCTTCGCGAAGACGACATTTTGAGCAGAGACCTGAGGAAGATGGAGAGGGGACCATGCAGATATATGGAGAAGGAGTGTTCCAGACAGCAGAGACAGGAAGCGCAAAGAACTCAGTAATTGTTAACTACAGCACTATGTCAGTTCTTGGGTTTCTCTTCTGATGTCCACATTCTGGATGTCCATTCCTTTAGATGCTCCATGGACACCTGAAATGCAACAGGTCCTCAGACAGATGGATCGTCAACCTGTTTGGCACACCCTTCCCTTGTAATCTCTATCCAAGTGAACAGTACCGTCACCCGCCTACCACACGAGGCAGAAAAACGAGGAGGCGCAGCCTCAACTTCTCCCTCCCCCTCACCCATCTCACTAGTTGCAACTTCTTAATGCCGTGATTTTAGATTTACATTTGGTTTTAAATTTACTCTGTCAGCTTACTTATTAAGCAAGCATAATTTAATTAACATTTGATGGACAAAATATTGAGAGATGTGCATCCAAGTACTTCAAAATGTTAAGTGTTATCTCTCTGTTGCAAAGAAGTGTTAGATAAGAAAACAGAGACTAATTCTCTCCTAGGAGATATACAGGTCTGTATATTATCCCAAACCTTATGTCATGAAGCTAACTAGCAATTATTAAGAACTTCCTCTTATTTAATTTAATTATACTTTTCATAAAATCAAGGCCTAGATAGAGGAAGAAATTTGCCTGAGTTACACAGAGGGAATAGTGGGGTCTGGATTAGAAATCAGGCAGGGTGGTGCCCAGCAAGGTCTTCTGGGCCAGGTGCCCATTGTGAACAGGAGGCATGCAGACTGCCCATGCGTCAGAAACAACAATAGTGGAGTGGAACTGGGAGAAAGGCTACACCCGTAACACCAGGCCCTACTTCTTCAGGAAAACTTGATTTTGGTATCTTACAAACCTTTACTTTTATATAAAATGAAAATTTGCGAAAAGGAAGCAACAGTGCTAAACAAATAACAAACACACTAAAAAATGTTGAAGCCCAAAAGAAATGGAACAAAGGCTGCTGTCCTGGCCAAGCACAAGGAATTGCCCTGGGTGATGGTACCTGCAGCCTGCCCATCACTGCTTACTGGGAGCTGAACTATGAGTGGGGACAAAACTCTACAGCTGTCAACAACAGAAAGCTTCTCTTTCTCTTTCTTTATAGTCCTGGCAATGCCAATGCCATATTTAGTCCCATTTTAACTGGCTCGGAGATCTGCCAAGAGCGTGCCTCAAGCAGACCTGACCCTGTGAAGCAAAGATGAGCTTCTGGGCTCAGCTGGGCAAGGCTAACAGCTCCTGCTTCTATGGAAAGGAACACAGAATGTAGGCAGTCTCAAACAGGTTTTGAAAACCTGCCTTAATTTTCAGGCATGCTCTGTCCTTCTAGACTGAGTAGATGATTTCAGGGGCACAGACTAGAAGCAAGGGCAGAAAGCTGAAAGCATCTAATGCAACAGGAAGGGAGAGAAACCAGGTGAGAGGATGCTTCACCAGGAGATAAAGGGCCAGTGTCAGTCAGGCTCTCAGACCACTCAGCAGTCACTGTCCCAGGGCCACTCCAGATGCTGTGTGCAGCTCTCTTCCCACTTTTTATCCACTTCCCCCATCGAGAACAAATGAAAACTCTGTGTCTGAGAACCCAGCACAGCTCGCATAAGGTGTCCTAAAGAGAGATTCCTGCAAGCCCGAAATTAGTGCAGTCGCTTAAGATATTTCTACTTATACCATCAGTTCTGGCTTCCCAGCTCATTTTCTTTAGACTCCATAAACAACAAAGAAACATCAGAAGAAATGATATGGGACACCAAACATCCCATCACAGGCTCATTTGCATGTGCCCTTGTCTCTTTGTAAATTGAGACTGTGGTGTAAAGATTGCAGCATTATCAAACATGCAGGAGAAGTGATTTCCAGCACATCTGCAACACAGCCATTCCACTAGGCCCTCAAATAAATCGATTTCATTTCAACTGCAGTGTAAACACTTGGGAAAGACATAGAAAGCTTTAAAATAGGATTTCGTGACACTCTAACTCATACTGTTTGTTCCCTTAATCATTATTATGGTGATCCAAAAATATAATAATCTCTGCAATTCAGACCCTACTTGTTTAAAAATAATTTTGACAAGTGTTATAATTAGGTAAATCATTGTGTTTTCAATGGGAAAAAGCACTTACTAAACTATTAATACTATCAGAGGGTAGTAGAATACTTAAATTGTCTTCCTGAAAGGACAAGCTGTTCCTAAAAGATGATTTACATACCCAAAATGCATATATTAAATTGATGTGCCATCTAGCAATAATTTTTATTTATGTGTTACTTCAAATGTATTTGGTTAACCTAATTTAAATTACTATGCAAATTTGGAAGAAATTAAAATGTTGCTTATTTTAGAATCTTAAAACTGAGATGGGCTTTTCCTCCTAATTATGGGTAATTAGTGAGGTTTTATTGTAACAATAAATCACAGAGGAAGCTTCTAGTTTCATGGGTGGTTGATGCTGATTCTAATCAGGAGCGCTGACCTAATGCTTGAGGAAGGATTGGCTTCCGGAAGGACCCATTAATGACTTAGGAAAACAGATGTGCCACTGAGCAATACTAGTCATGCCAAGGACAGAGTGTCCCTTCTTCCTCCATCCTCACAAATAAAACCAAGGACAAACATTGACTGGGGAGCACTGGATAAACAACCAAACAGCTTAGAGAATCATCCAAGTTGAGAAGAGTCCACATATTCAGCAGCCATTACCAACAGAAGAAACCTCCTCATCTCTCACTCTGTTAAAATTTCATGAGATCCGACACACCTACAAGAAGCTTTAAAGAAAAATAAGAAAGGAAAAAAGGCCTTGAAAATCAGGATATTTAATTAGGGATCCTTTGGTTGTACTAACAGGAACCCATTGACACTAGCTTAAACAAAAAGGAAGATTTACGGGATGTGGGGGTATTGGCATTCAGGACAAATGGAAGCACAGAAACCACATGAGAGTCTGGACTCAGCAGTCTCATCTGTCTCTGTCTCTCTCATTGGTCCTTCTCTGCATGTCTCTTTATTTCTCTCTCTATAAACTGTCTTTCTGATTCTATGCACTGGGCCAAACTTGGATATGCCAGGATGTTCTGGATTAAAAACCATCAGAAACTTCCTGCCATCTCTAAGATTTGATTCTAAATTTTCAGAAGAAATTATAAGTCACATCAGTATTTGATTTCAGTCGTGTCATTTACAGCCTGGCATCAGGGATGCAAATACTGCTACAGAGGACCATATCTGTGTGTGACAAGGATGCAGATGTGGGCTGTGCCATCATCTCAAAATTTATCTCTGACCAATATCAGGGGTGATACTTCCCTTTGAAAAAGATCAATCTGGGCACAAAAAAATGTTCTCTCATGGAACGGGTAATTTCTTATCTAAGATCGAACATAATTCTTTTATAGGGAGCATCTGTCAGTATATCAAAGAAATGGGAATAATCAGATATCTTATTTATATTTAAATAGGCTTATCTTCCTTTAAATGACAATACAATGCCACAAAAGGGTAAATGCTGGCAATTCATTTATTTTTTAAGGGAAATGGAGATTGTTATATTAGTCATGCAGAGAAAAAAATCATATGACAACTGTAATTAGAAAATAAATTCTATAAGGTGAGCTTAATTTTGTGGATAGAAAGTGCCCAAACCTAATTCTGGTGCTCAGAGCTGCCTCGTGGCCTCACAGTAGCTTCACATGGCCCTGCCTGGGGGCATAGGTGGCTGCTGCTCTCCTGTTGTCCGAAACTCTACCTCTACTCTTAATCTCACAGTTATGCATCACAGAAATCTCTTCTCTACATTTCAGTGTTTGTTTTTCTTAATCACGTATCTTTCATACTTGTATTTTCCCACAATCCTTGTACATTATGGACACTTGGTAAATAATCCTTTCATGAGGTGATACATCAAAAGAGGACCAAAGGGGGTTAACATAATTCTCTAGTATGTTCCATGTGCAAGAGGAACCCAAAGTGACATGGCATTGGTTTCTATCTCATTGAATAAGCAAGTAGTGGAAGGAAACGTAGACACCAATGATCTCCCTTGGCCCCTGCATTTTACAAGAGAAAACTCAGGTGAATGGTCAGAGAGGTGAATGGTCACTTAGCTTAGTCGGAGGAAACAATAAGATTAGAGCCCAAATACTTGCCCACACATCAGCACTGCTGGTGAATGTCCAGGGTGAAAATTCTCCCTTCGGAGAAAAATAGTGCAATCTAAAGCACATAGATTTGGCCTTTGCTGGGAAGAAATCCTAGAAAGTTGCTGTTTAAGGGAAAGCTGCTGAGTAAGAACAACTTCTGTCCTCATCAGCCATCTTTTCTCCAGGCACCCAGACATCTCAGGCTCCCCAGAGTACTGCTGCACCTGAGCTTCCCCTCTGTGACAGTGGCTGGTCCCCAAACCCAAGGCCCAGTTCAAATCCTTGGGCCAAATTCCTCCCTAAATAACTCCTGTAACTATCATTGTTCTTTACAACTGAATCTCCTCTAAATAGTATTTTTACTATGGGTTCTTAAAAAGTAGTTTTAGCTTATTAAGAAATTTTTAAGATTTCTGAACTCAAAAAATTCAGTCTCCTTGCCATTTTTTCCTTAGTATTTGCACAGTAAAGAAAACAGGCTTTTACTTTATGCTTTTGGTTGTGACAGAAGAGAGCATGGATGCTGGAGATACAGGACCCTGAGTTCAGGTTGCAACTCTCTAATTTTGAGACCCCCTAGATAAGGCATTTCACTTCCCTTCCTCTAAAATTAATTTATTTTCTAATTACGGTTGCCATACAAAATTATATTAGTTTCAGGTGTACAACACAGTGATTGCATATTTACATACCTTACGAAGTGTCACTCTGATACGTCTAGCACCCATCTGACACCACACATAGTCATTACAATACTATTGATTATATTCCCTATGCTGTACTTTACATCCCCTTGACTATTTTTATAACTGGCAGTTAACTTCTTAATTCTTTTCACCATTTTCACTCATTCGCCCATCCCCTCCAAAGCACTTCACTTTTTTAAGCTTCAGTTTCCTTATTATAAAATGTGGTTGCTGTGGAGATGAAAAGAGCTATTCTCTGCACAAGGAAGTGAATGTGGTTCCTACAATGACCAAGAGGCAGCAGCAGGGAGTCTTTCTGTTTCTTAAGAGAGTAAAAGAAAAGATTTGCCTGCCACTCTCCTGAGGTTCTTGGACCCTAAATTCCAGAAACAAAAGGATGAGCTGTTGGGCTCTGGGGAGAGGTCTAGGCAACAAATCCCCAGGGTAGATGCCTTTTCTTCAGGGCCAAAATGCAAAGGTATCTACTGATGTCCACAGCCGAACTGCCAAATAATGGGGCAACCCTGATATCTTTACTCTGCTTAATATAAGTTCTCCATGAAGTAGATACTGAGTGTTTAGTATTAAATATGGCTTATTGCTCAATATCAATTTGTAGATTAGCTCAGCAGTAAATCACTCCATTAGCCTGGTATAACTCACAGGCTAGACATACTTGTTTGGCCGTGACTGAGGGATATTGTGAGCTGGCTACCAATCTCTGCCTTAGGTCTTGATGAAACCAATATGTGGATAGGCCCCTCTAAATGTCAGTCATGTCCCTCAAGGTCCCCTTCTTACAAGTGGTTCCCCATGGAATATATCTCCAGTTGCCTGGATTAACAGAAGAATTCCCAGGTTTCTCTGAAAGGCTAGGTCATCTTTAGTAATGACTCTTATAATTAAAACAAAAAGTTAGTTAATAAGCACAATAATAAGAATGAGTGAAATGCTTTTAGATTTGGGGACAGAATCAACATTTGCCAGTCATTAGGGAAGCCATAAAGGAGACAATAACATGAACATAAAATAAACAAACTGACTACCTACATTGTTCTAAATATGTAATAATATATCACTACTGAAACAAATCATGACTGTGACAATTAAGTAAGGGAGGAAAAACTAGAAAGGAAAAACTCAAAATAAGTTCTAAAAATGCTGTAACTCACCCCACAATTATTTTGACATCGTTCTCTAAGTGCTGACTCTGACTAATATGCAGTTTGTAGATAAACAGTGTGTTTGTATAAGAATCCTGGGAACTGACTTCACAACATATAAACTCCAACTTTCTTTTTTTTCTTTTAATTGTTGTTGCAGTACAACTTTCTGTCTTTTACTCCCATCCCAACCCACCCACCCAGCCCTCCCCTCATAAACTCCGACTTTCAAGCATCCCAGCTCCAGGAGATATGCTGACCTTCAAACAAAAAATGGGGAAATACACACAAGACTATCACTTGACCTGTTTCAAGGTCCTTATAGAATGAACTGTGCACTCTACTCGTAGTTCGCTCAATAGAGAATTCTCAACCCTCTCCCCTTGATCTCTTTGTTCTGTTTTCCCTCTACCTCCTTATAAAAACCTCTGCCTATATTGAGATGTGGGGAGATGGACTTTGGGAAGAGAGTCCCCCATCTTCTCAGGTGGCCGACCCTTAAACAAACCTCTTTCCTTCTCACCAGCATATGTCTCACAAGCTTGACTTTCATTGCGGCAGGGAGCTGGACCTGTGTTCGGTAACAACAGCACGTCTTTTACCAGGAGCAAAAATCCTAAAAGACATCTAGTGGTGGCATTTTGAACACCAACAGGGAAGGGGCAGAGAGCACCAAGCCCTGAGCAAGTGAGGAAGGTGTGTGTGTGTGTGGGTGTGTGTGTGTGTGTGTGAGGGAAGTAGGGAAGGAGAGAAGAGGGTAGGGAGAGAGAAAGAGAGAGAGAAATTGAGATTAGGAGGAACAGAAGCACTTTCTCAGCTTCCTAGGACCCACATGAGGGACAGACATCTCTGAGATAAAAGAGAGGAAGGTGCAGGGCACTATACTGACAGGCACTGGAGGAGATGGAATGAGAATTCCAGACGACATGAAAAAAGAAGAAGAAAAAAAAAAGAAAGGCATTACGTGCCTCAAAGAAATGTCATATGACCTGCTTCTCCTAGCTCTTCCATTTTTATTCAGTTTCTTTGACATTTTTTGTGTCACACACTGAGATTACTACTGACACGTTCCTATGGAGAACCGTATGAAGAGAGAGGGGAAAATTGGAGAGGAATGGGGCCACAGAAGTAAATACAGACAGAAAATGAAAATGTCTGCAATACCAAAAGCATTTTTAAACTTATTTTTCAGAACCAAACTCAAAACACTTCTTTACTGGGACTGTCCACTTATTTTCTGTTTTACTGAAATTTTGCTGTACGTCAATTTATCTCAGAATCTTCCACTGGAAAAAAGCAGAAAAACATGTGTAATTCTATTTTACGCCAAAGGCAGAAACTCTGCTCCTCCTCGTCCCGCATTTGGCTGAGTGATGGGAAGCTCACTGCTCCATGGGGCAGACTGTCTGCTTGTTGTAGCACTCCAGTTATTTATTTGGTCTCTTTTATATTAAGCTCAAAACCCTTCCATTAACTTCCCCTAGTTAGCCCTAGCTCTCCTTGAGAAGTACAAGGAATCCAAACCTCTCATGACACACTCATATTGGAATAGTTTTCATCCCTCACTCCTCCCAGTCCTCAAACTGTTTTCTATATCGTAAACTTGTACTGGATTATCACTGCCTCTTCCAAAGTGTAGCTGAGTGTAACCATCTGAAATCCCCAGTCTCTAGTCCTCAGCCTTTGTGACATGTTTTCTGGGCAGTTTTATCCAGATCCAAAGCTCAAACAAACTGGTAACTCCCAGACTTGTATGTGCAGCCCCAAACCCTTTCATTTCAGCTCCAGACAGCTAGCTAATTGGGTGCTCCTCAGATGCCTCCAGCTCAACAGGCCCCTGACTGTTTCTAGCACCTTCCTCCACATAGCTGATAGGCACCTTCCAGTCCCTGGCTCTGTGAATGGCTCATTACCCACTTGGTTGCCCCAGGCAGAAATTTTTAAATCCCTTCCTCTCTGTCAACTCCTCCATCCATCGCACTGTCTGAACATACCGTCTGTAGTTCCTTCCTACTTCTCTTCTTTAGTTTCACAGCTGCTTCAGTAATCCAGGCCTCAGTTGAAAGTTCATGAAGTGAGAGAGCTTGGCTGTGCTGGCCTAAGCCTGCTGAGGCTATTCCAGAACTGAGCTTTCTTTCTGACAGGTTATTTGTTAGGTTCATTTCCTCTCTACCGGTATTCCTAATCTCCATCCCCAGCCCTTCAAACTGCTTCCAAAGATACTCTGATTGCGTAAACTTGATCACATCACACATCGTTCTTTCAACATTCCTCAAAGTCTTGCTGGATTATCAGTGTTCTTAGCACAATTCAGACCTCTGTGGTGGTGGCTGCTCAGCAATGACCCTTGCCATTTGACCTTGAATGACCCATGAGTTCTCTGACCAGATTTGTTAGGCAGCACACACTGCCTCTCAACAGTCCCTACAAAAGAAACGTGTTCTTGAGAACCAAAGTTTAAAAATCTGAATAGAAGCATGAAAAATGATCATTATTATTTGTGTTTATCTTATACATTTGAGAAAAAAATGTTTATTTCTTCTTTCCTGATTACTTGACCCATCTTCCATTTAGACTGTCTGCGCTGAATTAGTGCTTCTCAAGATATCCTCCTCTGGAATTGGGTTTTTATTATTAAAGCACAATAAACACTTTCCCTTTTTGTTTTTCAGTAAAATTCATAAAAAAATACTGCTGAGGAAGTATTTCTTAATTAAGGATTCTGTATGCTGAGTTAAAAGATGGTGGAGTGATAAGTAAAATAATATTCTATTATTTTTGTTATTTTGCAAATATATTTTTTTCTCATCTCTCTTCTCTCCCTCCCTCGGTGCCATACCTCCTCATTCCTTCCTTAAAACTCACCATATTTTTGCACCTACTTTCTGATGATGACAGACAATAATGCATCTTCAGGGTCACTGCTGCAGTCACAGTTCATGTTTGTTGTCATCTGGTAACCGATGGCATTTAGTTAAGTGTTCAGCACAGTGTAAATACACTTTTCATCTTGTGTAAGTCCACACCAGACTGTATTTCATCTTTTACTTGTCATTTGGCTTTAAAAGATCAATGAAGCAAAAATGTGACTTTCCAAAACATGTGCTTCAGAATCAGAAATCATTATGCATGGTGTCTATTTAATGAAATATTAAGTTATAAGAAAGATTTAAAAATACTAATCCTCTTCTCTCTCTTTTTTCTTTTTTGCTGATTTCACTGAGCAATTAAGGCTCAGATTTTGGGAAATACTGAGATTACCTGAGTACAAGTGGAAAGGAAAAAGTTAGCTTTATGACAACCTATGTTAAGTGTATTACATTTAGTTGAATAAAGTTTTAAATGTATAAATGAACCAGTGAGCACTAAGGTACTTCTGACACTATTCCCCCCCCCCCACCAGTGAAGGTTTTACAAACAAAAATTGTAATATTTTATCTGCTTCTGATTCACTCATAGAGAAGAACATTACATTGTTACCTATACAGTTCTTAGAATTCCTAGCTGTTTAGGTGGGTAACTGGAAAAGAAGTAAGCTTTATATTATTTTCAGCAATTAGGGTTTGTCTATTAAGGGAAGTACTAAATCCCTAGCTGATAACACAATGTTCCCTTTAATTGAACTCATTAGTTATGCTAAGAGATATCATGATTTATTTAGTAGGTATAGTATCTACTTCCTTGAATAGTTAAGAAATGATGATTATAGAAATATCCTTAAAACTATTAATAAGACCATGATGTCATCCAAGCAACCTGAATACTAGTTAATTCCATAGAGACATGCCTTCAGTAATATAAATACATGCTCTGAATATAAAACAAAATCTTCTAGAATTCTATGTTCTAATACATTTGCATATTGTTCTATAAATAGACTTCTCCTTTTATCAACTTTTCTTTCCACTGATAATATTCAAGGGCAGTGAGTTGAAAACACATTCAGCAAAAATTGAACAAATTAGCACCAGTGTTCCCCTCCCTGTCCAATGGGAAAACAAGGTATAAACATTAAGCTTTACATTGAGAGTTTTAACTCTTGTATTTCTGGTGATTCAAGGAACAAGATGTGCTATAAAATGCACACCTCTCAAATGTAATTTGCCCAAATATAACAAAAACTAGTAACTGATTTATATATTAATGTACTGTCCATAGATACGTTTACATAGTACACATTTTATTAAAATCCATGGACTGTTGTATACCAATCAATTAATTGCAGTTTGATCATAACACTCCACATCAGATAAAAATTAAAGAGCTACTTATTATTATTAAATGTCTAGATGTGGGTTGTTCATTTTTTTAAATTTATCCTTCTTGGGATTTTTGGATTTTCTGACTTCTGATATTAATGTCATTTTATCCATTCTTCAACCATTCATTATCTTTTCAAATAATTCCTTTATCTTAGTCTCTGTATGGTCTCTTCCTGGACATTCAATTGGATTTACACTGGACCTTCTCACTCTACTGTTTATATCTTTTTTTCTTTTTATTGAATTTATTCTGATGATACTGCTTTACAAAATTATATAGGTTGCAGGTGCACAATTCCACCACACATTATCTGTACACTGTATTGTGTGTTCAGCACCCCAAGTTAAGTCTTCTTTTATCACCATTATTCTCCCCTATACCCTCCTCCAAATCATTTATATCTTTTAACCCTTCTTTCATATTTCCCATCACTTTCTCTCTTAGAGATGTATTAGGAATTTCAAGCCTACCTTCCAGTTTACCAGTTCCCTCTTCATTGTATCAAGTCTACCATTTGGCAAGACCATTGAATTTTTACCTTCAATTATGTTTTTTTATGTCTAGAAAATCTAGTATTTAAATATTATCTTTTATTCAATATTGTTAGAATCTGGTCTTTAAATACATATAATACATTTATTTCATATCCCATATCTAATAAGTCCAATATTGGTAGTTTATGCAGATTTCATTCTATAGAATTATTTTTCCTTCCTGACTCTTGTTCATGGTCACTTGTTTCCTTATGTACCTAGTATATTTTTACTGTGAGCTTATGTTTTGGGATTTTTATCTGTGGGGATTCTTAAGAGACCTGATATAAAATACATTCTTTCTAAGAGGATTTTTATCTGCTACCAGGTAGCTGGGAACACTATCAAGTTGGGATCATTAAATAAAATTTTTAGCTTTTGTGTGTTGGGGGAGTGGTGTGGGGAGTGTTTTTTTTTCCTCATCCACAATAATATTACCATAGGCCCTAAGAACACCTGAGTGCAAATATGAAGTTAGACATCCTTAGAATATTCTTTTCTTTTATTTTTCTCTACATTGAGGTGAGGTTAAGAGCTTTCTCCATGGTGTCCTTCTGCAGGTATCTTTTCTTGTTCATCCACTGGTGATGTCACCCTGGCTGTATGCAGAAGGCTCCAAATGACTACTATCCTTCTTGGCTCTCAGGATTTCCTTCTTTACTGACTGTGTCTATTAAAATTCTCTAGGACACAAGAGACTGGCAGAGATGACTACAGCAAGTGAGGGCTTCAGCTTTCACTTATTCCTTTGCATTGAAGCCTTTCCTTCCTCCCTTTCTTCCTCCCTTTCTTCCTTCCTTCCTTCCTTCCTTCCTTCCTTCCTTCCTTCCTTCCTTCCAAAGGATTATTCCTTCACTTTCCTGGCAGATCACCCAGGAATTATATAAATATCTATATATATTTATATATATTATTTTTTAAAAATCCAGTGTTTTTAACTTTACTTTCCTGAGAGGACATTCTCTGAACATCTGTTAGGTAAAGAGATGTTCATAACATATGTATATTATTGTTAGGGATCTTTTTTCAATTATTATTTGTTGATTCTTCTAGTTAACAACTTTTTAAAAATCCTTGTGAAATAACTTTAATAAAATACACAAATAAAAGAAATCTGATATTTTCCTAATATATTGTCTTTACATATTTATGACACATCTTCACAAATCTCTAACAATGTAAGAAAAATTTCATCATAAAAATTTTATATGACATTGTGCTCGAAATTGAAGTAGCAAATTAGTCCTCACCTTCTGAGAAGGAAGTTCATAATTAGAAACCAAAAAATGTACTCTTAGGGATGTATGAAAGATAGCCACACAAATACTAACAAACCATACAAATAATTATGTGATGCAAATAATACACTACAAATAAGAATGTAAGGATGTTTTATGGCCTCCCTTTGCTGAGTCTTTCTTTTTAAAGTGGAGTAGGGATACCCCCAGTGACCAGATTTTGTGGATACCTGAAGCTATAAATTAAACATGATAGAAAAAATATATACATGGCAGTCAAAAAAATAAATAAATAAAATGCATCTAAATAAAAAATGAAGTTAAAAAATCATTTTTCATTGTTATTCTAAAAAAATAAACATGATAGAAAAATCTTAATTATAATGGTAATTCATTTAAAAATACTGTTATGTTAAATAAATAATATATTGTGAACTAGATTACAAGACTTGCATCATTTTAAGTATAAAACATTGCAAAATAAATTCATACTTGGAGTATTTGCCACCACAGATGTGGCATAAATGTATTTGTTTCTGTTGGGAGGGAATGTTTTAAATGATTTGATTTAAAAAGAAAGTTTCAAGTTGGTGTCCAGGAGTCTTAAGATTTTAGTTCTGCTTTTGCTCCTGCTTTCACCCCTGAATGTTGGAGTAGCCTAGGGTCCTCAGATATAGGCCATGGTCCCTTTTGTATACTTCCCATCCTTCTTCCTCCCTAGGGGATTTCACTCAGTCCCATGGCTTTAAATAGCATTTACCTACACTTATTTGTATGTGAAGTCCCTGCCCATACAAATAATCTGATTTCTGCATCCAGGTCTTTAACTTCCTATTTAGCGTTGCCTCTTAAACCACATTAATATCAAAAATAGAACTTTGTACTCTTATTTATTAGAACCTGCTCCTGTGTTCCTTCTCGTTATTCTCTATCACATTGCCTTGTTTAATTTTTGTTGTAGAACCCACATTATAAAGTAAGCCCTACAGAACGACAGCCTTCATTTATCATGGATTTCAACTTCGTTAGAGTCTAGACCAACACTTGACACATAGTAGAAGCCCAATAACTGTTCATTGAAGAAAGGAAAAAATAAATATCCTTCTCTCTTTTGACATTATTTCAAATATCCTTCTCCCTCCCTCCACCTCTTTCTCACCAATTTTCTTTTACTCAATCAATACTGTTCTACTTTGCCATTTTTAAAATGCAACACAGTCTTTTATCATGCTTCTTGTCCACTCCCTGGTAAAAGCCCATTACCTGGGGAAATAGTGCCTTCTGCTTCTTCTGTGCAATCATACAATTTTGTACACAAATTGTTCAGAAAATCCTATTTAGATATCCAGATAGTCTGGATATCACAGTTATTATACGATCCTCCTCAAGGGCAATAACCATGTTTTATGTATTTTTGAATTTTTCCAGTATTTAGCACAATGCCAGACACACAGTAGATGGTCAATGAGGGTTTTATTTTGGAGGGGGCAGGGCTGGCAAATAATGGTACTGTAACAATTGTATTTCAGAAAACAACATCAGCACCAGGATCAAAGTATTAAAACACTGACTCAAAAACTGTCAATCTAATGTACATCCAACATATATTGAAATAAACCTTCTTAAATTTATTAATTTCAAAATTATGAGTAAATAACCTTCAATATACCAGCATATTCTACATATTCATGATGCATATGATAAACTGTCAGATATAAGCATGATATTCGGTTGTCTGAATAAATACTTTGTTTGAATAATGAGTTTTCTTTAAAGTCTGATATTTCTAAAGATGAATTACCAAGAAATATAAACTATAACCAAAAATCTAATTTTGACAGATATATTTCACTAATGTTTCTTGTATAATAAGAAATGATTTTTCTCTAGTTTATTTTGGTAATGTAATTGTACATTTTGGAAACTTGTGAAACAAAGTTGACCTGACCCATTTGAATTTCCCTGTTGCACAAAGGGGAGAAAACTACATGGGTGGATGTTTTTACTTAATTTAAGACCCTAGAGATCATTAACTCAGGAAACCATAATAGTTAACCTGGAATAGCAGCATTACTAAGAAGAAGGCTTATTCTGTCTAGATTTTCAAATTCCCAGACACCCATCCTACCCATTTCTGGCCATGATCGAAATATTAAGTGATTGTAGAAGAGAGAAGTGGGCAGACAGACAGGTAGATGTTCATGATAGTTTGTTCCTAAATGGCCAAAATTAATGAGACTATTCTTAAGAACATATACATCATATAATGATGTACTGAGATGATTTATTTGCTTGGGAGAATTTTTACAACTATATCCCCAAATAACCATTTAATCACACACTTTTTCATCTATGCTAATTCTGATTATTTTTCAAATTACCAGATACTGATTACATAAAGAAATCCAATGGAATAGATGTATTTTGAAAATAAGGCAGTGCATTAGACTTGAAAACTTAAAGTTGGAAGCAATAAATACAACAAAGTAAAAATCTGAGTTCAGGGAATGAAAGTGAAAAAGTAGTTCAAGTGGTAAAATAGTCTATTGAAGTTGGCAAAATTTCTCATTTGTGATTGTATACACTCTTTTAAGGTCCTTATGAAGGAAAAATATCACTGGGACACAGATCTAAATTTTAGAAGGTATCAATTAATGCAGACTTTGGAAAATATTTGTAAAAATAGAGTTTGTTACTTTAATTTTCAACTCTAGTAAAAGGAGAAACAGAAAATTATTTTATCAACCTAAGAAATATATTTCTTTATCGGGCCCATTAGAGATAAGCAACCAAAAGCAAATCAGTGTATTATATACATAATAAGAGATACTGCTCACTTTTTAGCATTAAATGAGCCCTGGTTATAGCTTAGTTAGATAGATAAAATTCAATGAAGAATCAGCACAAGCACTGAGAGCAATGACAGCACTACTCCCTGCCCAGTCATCTTGTACTTCAGTAAGCAAGTAATAACAGAGAACTAGGAGTGTAGGTAGCCTAGTACAAGAGACATTACATACCAGAGATCCAGAGGAGTCCACATCAAGGAAGTGGGCATTTGAAGGGAAACCTAAAGATTTAGCAGTTTTTGCCTTTCTGAGTAACATATATAAAAGGAAAAGAGCATTGAGTTAGAAGACATTGGTTTAGGCCAATGCACCTTTAGTTTTGATCAAAAAAGTAACCCTAGAATTTCCATTGTATTAAAAGAGATAAATTAGATGACCTTTAAGTTTTAATCCCACTCTAAAATTCTCAGAGTGCAATTTTCTTTATCCTCAGTGTCCCATGTGTCTCCAATGCAAACGTATTTAATTTTTCTTTTAATCAGATCTATGAGTCACTGACCTTTTTAGCCTAAGTAGACTATGTCAGTGTAACTGAAAATACACAGATTAGTTTTAAAAAAACCAGATTAATTTTTAGTGGTGGTCTCATACTCATTTTTTGAAATGCTAAATTTTCACAGAATCAGGTAAGAAAATGAAATATGGAAATACATGTTACTTATAATTTTTACTTTTCATCTATTACTAGATAGAAAAAGACAAATATAATTAAGGTTAATAAAGGAAAATAAGGAGAATTCTAGAAGTAAATGCTAAGTTTTAATATTCACATAGTCAGAGCTCATACTATACCTGGTTGAAAAAAATAGCCATTAACTAGTGATAAGCAGCATTAAATATGTTTAGTTTTTATTTGTAAAATAACATCCAGGGTAAGCTATTATGTAAGTTTTAGTACTAGGATGGAGAAACTTACTGGCCTATACAAATGTGTGATGCATGACTCTGAACTAACTGATATCAATAATGAGCCAAAACTATGAACTTTGTAGCTGTAGGCACAAATTACCATTGCTCTTTTGAAGAAATGCTGTGCCCCTGACCTTAGAAATACTAAAAAATTAATGTTATCCATCACAAAAGCAGTCAGATAAAGGAACATACACAATGAGTACAAACCCACTGTTGCTTGTGGAATATACTAAGCAAAGTGCAGGCCTTACCAGTGGGTGATAACTGTTGACTGATATTATCAGCTTGTTACAGGAAAAAGCAGTACATTAAGTATAACTTTCAGAGACACTACCTACCTATAGCCACAATTACCTTTCATGCTACTTCACTGTGTAAGAGTTTAATGTGCAAGATCCTAATGTCACTGCAGCCATCAGTAGTATCCAGAATGAATTTGCACACTAGTAGAGAGAAAACATACTTTTTGTGCCCCTGTTACTAATATTTTTGACTTATGGAGGTGGCCAATATTGGGCAGCAGGTATCCATAGAGAATCTTAATCAATATGCACTATGGCAAATAAAATACATGTGAGGTTACCCTTTGTACATAGAATAGCATAGGTGTTTTCCTGGTTAGGTACATGCATGAGATCTGTAAAAGAATAAGTTTTTATCTTCCACAGCAACTGAAAGTAAATAGAAACCTCATTGCACTAGATTCAGAGTATTCACAGGGCCCATGTGCTCCTGAAGCACTGGACATGCATTAACTAAGTCATTAATCCTCACCACTACTTCTCCCCATAAAGCACATATTATTCTTCTTCAATGGTTGACAAAACTCAGTCAGGAAGGGTAATTGCCTTGCTCAAGGCTGCCAAGGAAGCCTGTATTAGGAAAGAATTGGACTTGAGTGATTTTTGGCCTAAGGCTTGTACTTGTACCACCAGGTCGTATGTGATGGAAGAGCCTTTCTTAAATGGCATGCAGAGTAGTTGTGTGTGTGTGTGCCCGCTCAAGTGTACAATCATCAGTGTGCACCACCGAGTGCAAGGTCCCACATTCAACATATCCTTTCATTTCTCAGTATTAGAAGAACATTTACAGTATTGTGATAAATGGATTAACTCTTAAATTTGTTCTCTTCCTTTTTTTCTTTGTTTTGTCTAAGAAATGCCAACTCTGGGCAACAAATAAATAGGGTGAAACCAGAACAGCATATTCTGAACTACAGAATGTCACTAGACAGTTTTATTCAGGGACCAAACTACCCAATCACAGTTTTCAATTAGTTTTATTAATTGTTTTGATGAACAGATTGTTTTTATAGGTGCTTTAACACAGTGGTGAAATGTGTCAGTTCAGGGTCAAAACTGCCAGAATAAGAATTCTGGCACTCCTTTTTCTGTGCACATGATCTTGGGAAAATGACTGAAACTCTGTCTCAGTTTCCTCATTTGCAAAATAGAAGAAGTAGTAGTATTATGTCATAGGATTGTCGTAAGGATTATATGACATCATATATTGTCTCAGAAGAGAGAGCTCAATACAGCTTAGGTATCATCATCATCACAAATACACAGGATATAAAAACTCTATTTTCAAACTAAGGAGTAGTCAGTGTTCATGTCCACTTCTAGAAAAATGCTGTTCTTTATATAGAGCACTTAAGATACCAAATAAATAAATAAATAAGTAAGTAAATAAATAAAATGAGGTCAAAACAATCTGGGGAAAATATACCTAAACTGAATTCGGGAGAATATAAAAAACTCAGGAAGAAATGAAACATTTTTAGATTTTGACTCATCCTGAATAAAATTGTTGGCACACATCAACACACACTCCAACATTCTTTCATTTGGTGGGTTTTCATGAGGAATAAAGTTCTCCATGGGTAGCAGATATTACTGTTGCCGTCCTGAAGTCCATTAGTGGCCAGGCTCTGCTGCTCTAGGCCACTGGCTTAGAATGAAAAGCACACTAACATCACAGTGATGTGGTTACTAGCCTCACTACATGGGCATGTATGGTACTGTCAAACTGGAATAGACAAAGATAACTTTATGATACATAAAGCACACAGATCTACTGCTTATATACAGAAAATAACATCATATATTTAGGTCTCAAAATAATCAGAATTAGAAAGCTTCCTGGAAATTAAAAATATGATGATGATCACAATTAGACAGAAGAGGTGGAAGATAAGGTCAAGGAAATCTGAATAACAGAAAATGACAGAACTAAAAATACAAGGAAGAAAGTGTCAGAAAGTCAGTGCAGCAGATTCAACAGCCAACCCATAGAAGGTCCATAAAGAGACCACTGGAGCAAACACAGAGGAAGAAATTATCAAAGAATTAATAAAAAAGAATTCACAGAGCCAAAGGTCATTATTCTTCAAATTGAAAGGGCTCATCAGTATCCAATAAAAAAGAATAGGAAAAAAATCCACACTTTCAAATACTTCAGTGAAATTTCAGAATATCAAGGATAAAGAGAATATCCCCAAAGCATCAAGAGAGACAAAAAATCACCTACAAAGGAATGTGTGAACATGTGAATGATGTGGGATTTCTCATCAACATGTCTGGATCCCAAAAAGGAATGGAGAAAGGACTTCAGTATTATGAGGAAACAATTATTTTCAGTCTAAAATATGCCTGCCCCAACTATCATTGAAATGTAGGAAAAAGTAAATATACTCTTTGACATGTTAAAAACTCAGAATGTTTATCTCCCATTTAGCTTTTCTTAGGAAGTTTCTTGGGAATGTGCGTCAGCAAAATAAAGAAGTAAGCCAAGAGACACCTGTCCAGGTGTTCTAAAAATTGGTCAGCAAAGGGTAGGGCAGAAGAACGAGGAATACAGACATGAGTCTTGGGGAAAAGAGGGTTCTATGAATATGACTGTATCCCTCCTGTCCTTGGGAGAATTAGAAATGCTGAGGAGGGGGAAAAACTAAAGACTTTAAGAGAAAATGATAATAGCAACTTTTTGACTTAGCAATGAAAATATTTATGAGGTCTTATTAGTTATACACTTTACTGATTTTCAACTGTTAGAATTAGTCTGTGGACAAACCATAAAGACAATTGTGATAACAACAAAAAATTATTATCAATCTTTTAAATATGAAAACAAAAGTACAGAAGATTTAAGAGGTGGAAAGCGGGATATGGGAAACAAGTGAAGGGAAAATGTCACTTCACTAATTTAAAAAGTAAACTAAATAAGAGACAAACAAAAAAGTTTTAAATGTATCAGAACGTTACTAAATATTACTAAACAAATTACACAAAGGGGAAAAACATATATGTGAAAACCTACATAAATAGACTAAACTAAATCTTGTGTACCAAATGGAATAAACATTCTACAAAACTAACACCAACATCTTAATGTGGTTAAGAACACAAGACCAGCCCAATACAAATCTGAGATACTATGACCATTATTTAGATTTCTTGATTTTAAGAAAATCTCTTTAAGTAAAATTCTAATACTACATGGCTATTCTATAAATAAGATCTTAATGCTGTTCTCCAAAATTAAAAATTACTATAGGTACTATATGACTCATGTATGGTTCTGAAACAAGAATTCTGATTACAAATAAAAACAAATGTACATTCTGATGAGTGTTATCTTTCATAAATGTTCAGTCCTGCTGCCAATTTCGAAACTGTTGCAATGGAACATTCCCTTTTGAACAGCCAGAAACCTCTCAGAGAGATGCTAAGGACACATCACTTTATTATTTTTTTCACTTGCCCATGTTTTTTTCCCTCTTTTTTTTCCTTACAAAAAAAATGTGCATTATCTATATTTACTTTGCATGCTGATAATCAGCCTAGGTTTCAAATGTCTTTTAACAAACTCCCAAATCAAATCTGTCATCAAAGAAAACCTATTTTCACCCATTAAATTTATTCAAAGATGTTCCTACAGGTTGTCAAAAGAAGGGAAGTATTTCAAATAATCTTTGAATAGGAATTTAGGTTTAGACTATCTGTTTAAAAATTTCTTCTCAGCACACCTTACACAGACACACATAAATACTCCATATAAATGTTTAGACCTTGTTTTGGTTGAGATAGTAGACACAATTTTAGAAGAATCTTTTAGACTCTTATTTTTTTAGACATATTATAACATTAGAGATCTTTCCTTGTAAGCAGACAAAATTCAGTCCAGTAAGCAACTTTCATCAACACTTCCAAAGTCTTTCAGTGTTCATTGTATTTGTCTTTTAAAAATTATTTTAGTCAACAAAATAGTTTATATACAAACATTTGATTGATGATAGCAAATAAAACAATAGTAAGTTAAGGGAAAAAATAAAAATTTCCAGACAGATTTGCATGTTTGAAATAGTACATAGCACCAAAATGTATTACTGCATATTCATTTGTAATTGTTTTTAATGAAGAAGATGTCAGGATTAAAATTGTAAAATGAACTTATTTTTTCTATAAAATAAAAACTTCCAGTTATAACAATGAGTATTAAAACAATTTTTAATTTTAGTATAAAATCACAGCAACAAATATACTTTTTGGTGGAGAGCTCAAAATGTGTTACAATAATAATTATGAATGTTGCTTAGTTATTTAATATTAGTTCTGGGTCTAATGGAGGAAATTATTACATTTTAAGCTATGACATCATTGTCTTCTGTGATTATATACACAAAAATAATAGATAGCTTTATTTGGTTACTACATTTCTCAGTTCCTGGTCAAATATTTAACAGTATTCTTGTTAAGTGAAACATTCTGATATTTACCCAAGAAAAATGCATTTAAATGCTCTAGGTAACAATGTCAGCAGAGATTTTTGTCATGGTTGGCAAGGAACCATATTGTCAGATTATCATTTCAGATACAAATTTATTTTTAAAAGAGACTGCAAAAATTGAATGAAAAAATTTTGTTTCTTTTCACATAGATAAGCAATGAAAAGAAACTTCATGTGAATATGCGATCAGATTTTGCAAGACCATGAAACGGAACCAAGGGTAAAGTCTGCTGTTCTCAAAGAGAAGTGCAAACAGTCAGTTTTTCTCCTACCATTCCTTAATTAATACAAGAAAGTTTTATTACCTCCTAATTACTATTTTAGCAACACACTCTAGGATTTTAGAAAATGTTACACTCACACACAGAGATAAGTATTTGAAACCACAAGAAGTCACATTCATTTGAAAGTTACCTGTCAATGTTACTAAGAAAGAAGTTTCTAAGCACAGGCTGACAAAACCGGCTGGTGTAAAATGTTACCTTTGTGTGCGGAAGCCTTCCTCTGGGCAGGAGTGGCTGCTGTTTGCACCTGCTGCTGTTTGACAAAATTTCCTTCGCTTCCAGTTCTCAAAATCTTCTCATCTAAACTGGTTTTTTTCTGTTTGCTGTTCAAATCATCCCTCCTAGATGATGGCAGCTTAGAAGCTGCATTAGCGAAGAAAGGTCTAGCCAAGCGAGAAGGTCTGGGCATTTTAAATAGCAGAAAACACAACTAAACGAACCCGGAATGTTACCTGCTGGGGCAGCAGATTCTAAAAATCTTTTGAGCTTCACTTTTCAATTGCCACCATTCCAGTATAAAGCGCAGCTGGACCGAAAGTGCTGGGCTGCACTCGGGTTTCTTTTAAAAGGCATCGTGCAGCCACATAGCCCGTTTACTAGACCTGTGGAATGTAAATGTGATTTGGAGATGCTGGTGACAGTTTTGTGATGGTAAATGCTCCAGCTCGAATGAACAGCGGATTTTGGAATAGAAAATGTAAAATACAGATAACACACACACACTAAAACAAACAGGGAACTTGCTAGCAAGCACAGACTAGATGACACCGGACAGTCCAGAGGTGAAAAAAGAATGCAAATATTACCCCACCCACTCATGTACAATATATGAAAATAAGCCAGATGGTGGGGTTTATATTACTATGAAGTGTATATCACGCTCAGTTTCCAGGCATTAGTTCAAGCAAATATTTCCTCGCCTTAGCACATTCTTATATTATATTCCAAGAGTTGACTGTGTAACGAATGCCCATCTACGTAATTACTTCTCCTGCTGCCTAGAGAACACACACAGCACCGTGGAAAAGAAGGAACAGAGAAGAATATAATTTCCATACCTGTTTGGCCAGCCCCAGGGTACCTACTAACTGATAAGAAGAGTTGTGTGTTCATGTGATGTGGTGTGGGATGTGTGTGTGTGAGTGTGGACGTATGTGAGGGAAGGGCTCTGAGGAAAAGACAGATTATTTTACCTTTTAGAAAGCTTAGATTTTATTCTAATGAGAACATGAATACTTGCATTCCATTTCTGAAAGAACAATAGTCATGGTGCAAAAGTAAGCGTGTTCAAGGGGCCATATTTTTCTAGGCTAAAAACAACCCTTCCACCCATTAAGCACATACCCCACACAAGGAGCACACAGCCTCTTTCCCACGAAGGACAACCGTTTTCCTCCAGGTTTCCCGTTTCAGTGATTTTTAAGACTTGGGGTACACTGTTGCCAACTTCAATTATTGCATGTTCCCTTAGAGAGAGTTTACACAAGCTCTCTATGAACTATAAAATGGTTCTGAGCCTATGAAATCACACAACTCCACTCCAAGTGTAAATACCATGCTATTCCCCATTTATAGCTGATAAGCTTGCAGCTACTTAGCACTGGAAAGAGTATAAATTTTGGAATGAATTGGACCTGACTTTACCTCTAAGTCCTAAATGTGGACCCAGCCCTGAGCCAGTCTTTTTTAATCAGTAAAATCAGGACAGTGATTCACCTGAAGTGACAAACATCTGGCATATTGTAGAATTCAATTACTGAATTTACTTACCCTGTCCTTCCAAAAATGCAGTTTTAATTAGTTCCAAAAGGTCTAGTAGTCTTATGAAATATCAGGGTTACAAAATCAAAGCCTAACCAAGACCAGAGAAACCATGATAACATCACATTTCTGACTTTGGATCTGCGAGAAAGCAATGTGAGAGTAGACCTTGATATTATGAGGAATGTCCCCTGCATGTGTCATAGCCTCTAACTTGTGCAAATACTGCCCTATCATAGATGCATCCCATTAAATACTGTAAAGCCTAGTAACCAAATTTAAGTGACTTCTTTACTCTTAATACTTTTAATATTTTTGTCCACATAGGAAAGTCCATATTTTAATTTATCCAAATTCTCTTTTAAAAAATTTTTATTGATTTTACAGAGAGAGGAAGAGAGAGTGAGAGAGACATTGACTGGGCCCCCCACCCCCATACAAATCCCAACTGGGATCATACCCACAACCCAGATATGTGCTCTGACTAGGGATCAAACCCACAAACTTTTTATATACAGGCTGACACTCCAATCAACTGAGCCACCTGGTCAGGGCCTAAGCAAATTATCTTTTAGTTCTGAGAAACATTACTTTCTTTGGCCTCTTTGAACTTCTTCATCTTATTCATTAGCACTAGCAGCTGGCTTTCTTTTCAGGAACAGATTTCGTAAAGAAACTAACTGACCACGTCATAGACAGCCAAGTGGAGAGCATTAGAGCTGTGTTGGGAGGTAGAAACCGTCTGTCATAAAACTTCACTCACCATCAAAATGACCACTTCAAAGGCCAGGCTTACATTTTAAATTCATGTCTCAGAACAATGACCAACAATGACATATGTTGGACCCTGGGGTATGCAAATCACATGGCTGTTGGTCCATGGCAGTAGACTTTTGTCTGGAAACCAACTGGAAGGATCAGGGCCAGGAAAGAAGTGTGGCTGCATCTTAACACCATCGGAAACAAGTAGCTTTCCTGTATGATGTGGATGCAAGCATTTCGAAGGAAAGGAATTATGGCTCATCACGGTGCGTTTTCATTCTCTGGCAGAGTCCAGTGTAATTAGACCCATTTTAGAAAGAAGAGGAAGAGAAAACGACTATGTAACAGGCCACTTCCAGAGGTGGAGATTGGGTATTATGTGCACATGTGTGTATATATGTATACATGTATATAGTATATATTATACATATATAGAGAGTATTAAATATACATATATAGATATATACTTACACTTTTGGATATATAAACACATGCACATGTATTTATGTATATGTATATACAAACACATATATGTATACAACATGCATCCTGTTTATGTCTGTCCAGCTGTCTATCTCTCTCTCTTATTGGTTTGTTTCTCAAGAGAACCACCCCACCAAACACACACACACATACACACATATAATATATGTATGAGAGAAATTTTAAGGAATTGGCTCATATGATCACAGGGTTTGGCAAGCTGGAATTCTGTAGAACAGGCTGGCAGGCTAGAAATTCAGGGGAGAGTTGGTGTTTCAGTCTTAAGTCCCAAATCTGCAGGCTGGAAACTCAGGCAGAATTTTTATGTTGCATTCTGGAGGCAGAATTGATGTTTCTTCAGATCTGATGTTTCTCAGTCTTTTTCTCTTAAGACTTTCAACTGATTTTATGAGGCCACTCACATTATGGAGGATAATCTGTTTCACTTAAAGTGTATTGATTTGAATATTTCTCACATCTAAAAATAACTTCATAGCGACCTCTAGAATAGTGTTTGACTGAACACCAGAGCATCATAACCTAGCCAAGTAGGCACATGAAATTACAAGGGTTAAACTATATCCTTCCGAGGTTTTCAACCCATGGAAGCCCCCCACACTAAGCTATCTGCCACAACAGAGAGAGGACGTATGATTTTTAATGTTCCTCAAACTAGTGTGCACTAGCCATGTATACGACTTCCCTCAACACAGAATTTGGTACTTTGTATGACCAAAACATGGTGTTCAAAGATCTCATTCAATTAATCCCACTATAGACAAGGATCTATAGGAGAGATAAAAAGAAACATACATTCCACTTTTCCTACATGGGAGCAAAAGAAGTCTCTAGAATTCCCATTTATTACAGAGGGCAGAACTGGTGCTGAGTGGCACCTGGCTGTGTGCAGTGGTGCTTCCAGGATCCACATATTGTCTGTCTGTCCTTTCTTCACTATTCTAACACATGGTGGTAACACCCCATTTCCTCCCTCACATGTCCTTACACAGCCCTTCCTCCACCTCATCCCTTACACAGGGAGCCACCCCCAGCTGGGATTCATTCATTCTCACCTTCCTCTAATGCTCCTTCCACCCAGAACTATCACTATGATGCAGATGCCTGGACTGCTGGGGGGGGTGCAGTTTGGGGGCAACTGCCTCTAAGCCATGGTGATTTCCAAACCTGAGAGACTCTAGAACCCCTTTGAGAACCTCTAAGAATGAACGTTCCTGAAGCTCCTTCAATTTAGACCCAGTAGATTCAAATGTTGGGGAATAGCCCAGCAGGGGCTCCCAGAAATTTGCAAAAGTGATTATCAGGTGTTTGACTGTGATGTTCAGTGGGCTTTGGGAGCTACTCCAGGTCATCACCCTTCTCTGTGCTCATGCTAGTTGCTGCCTGGTTGGACTTTCCTTGGTCACACTTCTGGCGGCTGCTACACCTAAATGAGACAGGCCGCCAGCAGGGCTCCTTGCTTCTTTTCTCCCTTCCATTTTGTGGAGACCACCTGCTGTGCGCAGGTTCCTCCTTATGGGGGTTCCAGGGAACCTGTCTGAGAACACCAAACTCATCTCATTTGACATCTGCTCGGAGTTTCAGTAAACACGCTTGGTTTAAGCTATAATACTTAGGATACATATATTTTCTGTCACTCAGGAAATGGGTTTCACATGTCTTCACCAAAACTCATGCATCCATGTAAAAAGTGCTGGTTCATCCATAAGGTCAATACTTGGAAACATGAAGAACATACGGTTCAATATTTTTCCTCTCCACTCAGTGGACGTTTCCTGGGACATTTTGTCTCTCAGGGCCTATCAAACTCTCAGGCCCCCAGGTCAGCAACGGTGGTATACTTTATTTTAATACAAGACAAAAATAGAAAGCTGGCCCAGAAGCATTTGCTTGGCAATGCAACCCCTAACCCGCTCAATAAAACCCTTACAAAAATGAAAGATGGAAATAAAGAAGAGAAGTTCTAATTTTTTTGTTTTTTTCTCATTTCTAAGAAAGGGTCTGAGTTGGCTTACAAAACACATACTAGAATGAATTTAGTATGAAGTTAGAAGAAGAACTGAATAATAATAGAGACTGAAGGAAAAGTCAGAACATGCAAATGTATTTCCGTGCTAAAGGCAGATAACAAATTTGGCTCTGAGCTTCCTAGCACCAAGCAAAAAAAGGAAAGAAGAGAGTTTGTAGAGATTATATTTTATCATTAGTTTGATTCCAAAGACTAAGAAGCGGTCAATTGATTACAAAGATCTTGCTTGAATTGTGAGTTGCCTCAGGGCAAAGGTCAGCCCCTGCAGAACAAACCCTAGCTTCATCTGGAAAACAGTACACATCTATATGCTTATTGCTTATTCCAAGAAAGCTGCCTTAATCTACAGTACATAGTTTCTCTCCTGTGACCAACAGGCACTTTGCCCACCTACTCCAGAGCCTAGCCCTTCCAGGTTATGATATTCCTCAGCTGTGCCATTAGACTCAGGTTTATTTTGAATTCTTGGGCTTTGTCTCTGCTGCCTTCCTTTCTTGGTTGCATCTCCCCACAATGACCTAATCACAGTGGAATTCAGCACACTGGACTTTGACACTGGCTTTTTCCTTAAGACTCTGTGTAACAAGACTCTAACACGTGCTGGAGATGACCTCTGTCGGGGCACACTAGTTTTCTCACTGAGTCTCATAGGCTCAGGTCAGTATCTCTGGAGCTGGCCTGATTGTCCTTTAGCTCATTCAGTAATGGTGGGGCTAGAAGTTTTCTTCTTACTCTAAAATTTCTTGTATTTACCCTGTCCATTCCAAAACCGGCCATGATTTTTTCAGTATTAGAACCTATTGCTGCCCTGGCTGGTGTAGCTCAGTGGATTGAGCACGGGCTGCAAACCAGGCATCGCAGGTTCGATTCCCAGTCAGGGCACATGCCTAGGTTGCAGGCCATGTCCCCCAGCAACCGCATATTGATGTTTCTCTTTCTCTCTCTCTTTCTCCCTCCCTTTCCTCTCTAAAAATAAATAAATAAAATCTTTTAAAAAAATCTTTAAAAAAAAAGAACCTATTGCTGAACCACCTTTAGTGTTATCATTATGGAATTATTCATTGTGTTGTATTATTGTTCCTCCCTGACCCCTCCCCCATACATCTCCACTTAGCTTCCTGTCTGGATACCTCTAGCTCCCACACTTTCCTGGTAATCTGCATTCTGCTGACATAAAACAGAAACACTGTAGTGTTTGGACTATGAGCCTTGGGTAAATCAGCTAGCTCTTGCCATGAACCTTCCTCCTGGCTTCTGGTCCTGTGCTATAGCTCTTCATTTCTCCTTTTGTAACAGCCTGAGCAGCCTTGGCCCAGGGAAGATCATTGGTTACCCTAGTTAAGAAGAGGCTGCGGGGGTACTGCTCCCTGAGGCTGGTTCAAGGACAAAGCCTACTGCAATCATGTGTTTGGCTGGCCTTCACCTGGGCTCTCTTATAGTCTATGAGAGAATCTGCAGCTTCCTCTTTCCCATCAGGATTTAACATCAGTGGGCACCCACCCTTGACTGGTTCTCCAATCCAAACCTAGGGTCTGGCTCTTTGGAAAGTACCTCCCGTGCTCTCCCAGTTCAGCAAAGCCTAAAGCAGAGCTTCCTCACACCCCTCAGAGAATTCTGTTTTCCAAATCCTGAAAGCATAAGCTGACCTAAAATGTCCATGCTTACTAGCTTCTTCCTTTAGCTAACTTAAACCCCTCCTTTAGGCTTAAAACGTACTTTCTCTTGTTTTGACATAAAAAGTAAGATCACCTAATAAGAATATTCTCCCTTATTTCTTCATGGTCCATAAGAAAAACCCTGCATGACAAGAATCCTACGCACTAATTGTTTTTTTTTTCCTCTTTCTCCATGATCTGGAGATTTGAATTGGCATGGCCACATTCCCAGGCAGCCACCCTGCCCTCAGAAGCTGGAGTGATTGGTGTCTTCCCAGTGTAGCAGCACCATAGTGTTGCAGACAGGGACAGGGTTATCCCAACCAGCATGTCCCTTGTGAGAAATTGTGAGTGAGAAAATGTAGATAACGATTCATGTCCAATTGTAGATGACAATTCACAAGGATGGAAAGGCTGCAAGTATCCCAGGACAAGAAGGATGGAAATGATACAGGCTGGTGCAGTGCCCAAACTCTTCTTGAGACAGTAATGATCATTAACAGCAATTGTTAACCCTTATTGTGCACTTTTTATATATCCTCTTCTATTATAAAACATTTATACCTTACAATAACCCTAAGAAGTGGATACTAGTATCCCCAATTTAAAGATGAGTAAATTGTCACACTCAGAGGTTAGAAACTCACCCAAAATCTTGCAGATTGTAAATACTGAAGCTGGAACTTGAACTCAGTCTGGCCCCAGAATCTGCCTTCTGTTCTTAAAATCAAAGTCTGACTAAAAACTGCAGCACACTCTGAGTATGAACATAAAGTGACTGTTTAGTCACAGTGGTGGTGTGGGAAAAGTACCTCTGCTTTCTTAGATGCCATGTGACAGGTCCCAAAAGGCACCACAGCCCTGTAGCTGCAGAAGTCCCAGCATCACAGGAATCAAGCAATTCCAATCTGGAAGCACAGCATCCCATGGTGATGGGCAGGTGGGTGAGCGGCAGGCCAGAGGGTGTGAGCAAGCAGCTTCTGATGTGGAACCAATCAACCCATGGAGAAGGTCAGTGAGAGAGAGTTAGGGGGTGAAGAGTCCAGGTGCCTGAGCATCAGCATCTCCCAGCTGTCTCTATCTTTCCCATCCCTGCCTCCTGACCTTGCTTTCTGACCAGGTGTCAAGCAAAACAACTTGGTAAGATTTGTCTGACTTCCCAGCTCACTCCACCCACACTCCTACAATGAAATACTGTGATTCATCCACATAGCAGTCACTTCACCTCCCAGGACCAAATCACCTGGTAAGAGGTGCCGTAATATCTTCTTTGTTTATGTCACAGGGTTGTGGTATTGATCAAGTGAGTGCACTTTGAAAGTGAAAGCACTTTGATAATTGTAAAATAACACACACATGAAAGTTAATACTTTTTAGGGTTATAAATTACCAATTTTCCTGCCTAAAGACTGCTTTGTTATCATAGTAGAATCTTCTATAGCAACGATCAGCAAACATTTTCCATAAGGGACCAGACAGTAAATATTTTCAGCTTTGAGAATTGTATGATTCCTGTTGCAACCACTCAACTGTGCCATCACAGTGTGAAGGCAACCACAGACAAAACACAAGTGATTGGGTAGTGCTGTGTTCCAATAACACTTTATTTACAAAAACAGGTGGCTGGACACAAATGTAGTTTGTTGATCCCTGTTATACAGCTGCCAGTTAACCATTATGTGTGAGTGACAACTTCATTCTGATTCCTTGCCTCACTCCATATCTCTATGAGCGCACTTTGTATTCTGGCTCCAAATCTGTATGAAACAGTCTCTCAAATTACTTCACTCTTCTATTTGGACCTTCCATCACATTCAGAGACTTGAGGTAAGTCTCATGATGGTCTCTCTCCATGAACAGCCAATATCGGTTCTAACAACTATATAACTTAGCAAGCACAGGGGTAACAACTTCTTTGGCTAGCTGGATTATCTCCATTTTTTCCACTTTTCACCAATGGTTAATTTATACAAGTTGCCATGCAGGGAGGCATGGTTTGAGTCTTAGAATAACTAAATATATATTGTCAACTTGTAAAATTTTTCACTTTTTATAGATTCAAGACAAAGGGTTGTAATCAGATTCCTCAATTTCCTTGTTAAACACTACAGAGAGATTTCCTGATTTAACAACTCTAATTTCTAAGAATCCTTTAAGGGAGATTTTTTATGAGTTGAATAAATGCTGCTTTACACCATGATGTCACCCATCTGCACTTCTATATTGTAAAAGAATCTTAAAATTATTTAGGACATGCTTTGATATGTTATAAAATTGTCAGTGCCAAGAAGAACTTTCTTGGTTTTTATTGCAAACCACTCCCATACATGGAAGACAGAATGACTTATCTGAACCAACAGTAGATTTAGAAACAGTTTGAAAAAGTTGTACAAAAATGTGTCAGACAGCCAGGTTGTGACGGAGGCTGAGATTTTTTAGTCACAGATGATTTTCCATGTGCCATTTTAAGACTTATATTGGCTCTAAGTGTGAGTTAAAATTTTATATTTCAGAGTAGAATTCTGAAGTAAAGATAAGCTATTTCTTATTAGGCTGGACTTTGGTGATATTATTAAAGTATAATTTAAAGTAAAGCAACTTGAAAACATTGGGTCACCTACAAGTTATTCTTATGACTTACTAGTAACAATAGTTTATGTAGATTTATCCAAGAGGTTTTAAGTACTTGTAATTATAATGGGCAGTACATTCTACTTACTCTAAAATGCAAATGAGACAAAGGTGATGGGAATTTTTCTTTCCTCCATTTCATGAATCCTGATTAGAACTACATACTTCCAAGGAGGAAGAAAACGCAAAACCAACCAAGACTTTAAAGGAGACAAGCAGCGCCACGTTGATTTTCTGTGCAGTGGATGAACTCATTAATTCTCCTGCTGTAACCTAAAAAGTTGATGGGCCTCCACTTGTATAATTTCAAATTATCTTGCTCAAGTTCTTAGTATTATAACACATCCAACATAATTGAATTTTCCAGGTTAGTAAAAGCCAAATCTTAAAAAAGGAAAAACTAAGAAGAGGTTATTTCAGAACTTCCAGGCACTTGTGGAAATATGGGATGACATTTAGTCAACAGACACCTGCTGCTTTTCTGAGATATCTATAGAATTCCTTTCTGGTTTCCCAGAGGCTTGAAAATACTCTGGTTTAATGGTGATAGGCAGTAGGAGAAATCATGATGTGAATGAACAAAATTAAATAAAACTAACAGTCTGCTAAACTGGGAAAACTCTGTATGTTCGATTAACTTTTGATGAAGGATAAGTGAGAGGAAAGTGCATTCATTAAATATTTGAAAGATGTGATACATCAAAAAGACAACATAAATTTTTTTTAAATGTGTTTACACATTACATTTTTCTTTTCTATTTATTCAAACCACAGTAAATTTTACATAAAAGTAATAAAGAAACCAGCCACCAAAAATAGAAGTAGTGAAATGTGAAATTAAGAAACAGTTCTTTTCTTTGAATATGAAATTACACAGCTTTAAAAATTATTCAAGGCCAATAAGCATGTGAGCATATGCTCAAGATCACCCATTAGGGAAAGAAATCAAAACCTCAACGAGACACCACTTCACAACAACTAGGATGGATATTACAAAAAATAAAAATTAAAAAACCCAAACCAAATTAGAAAATAGCCCATGTTGGTAAGGATGTGGAGAAATCAAAACCCTTGTGTACTCTTGATGGGAATGTAAAATGGTGCAGCCTTTGTGGATGGTGTGGAGTGGTCTTGGTATTTCCTCAAAAAATTAAACATGGAATTGCCATATGATCCAGCAATTCTATTTCTGAATATACAGCAAAAATAAATCAAAGTAGGGACATGAAAAGGTATTTGTACACTCATGTTTATAGCAGTATTATTCACAGTAGCAAAAAGGTAGAAGCAGCCCAGGTGTTCACTGACAGATGAATGGATAAACAAACTACAGTATACACATACAAAGGAATATTACGTAGTCTTAACAAGGAAGGAAATTCTGACATTGCTTTAACACAAATGAACTTGAATATGTTTTGCTAAGTTCAAATAAGCCAGCCAATACACAAATATTACATGATTCCACTTATAGCTCAGAGTAGTCAAACACATAGAGAAAGAAAGTAGAACAGTGGTTACCAGGAGTGTGGGGAAAGCAGAATGGAGAATAGTGTTTAATGGGGACAGAGTTTCAGTTGAAGAGGATGAGAAAGTTCTGGAGATGGATGGTGGTGATGGTTGCACAACAGTGTAAATGTCCTTAATGCCACTGAACTGTGCACTTAAAAATTGTCAAAATGGTGTTTCTATTATATATCAATAAATTTTATCTCAATAAAAATTACTCAAATTCATATTTGTCTACAGTTGGTACTTTAATTTCTCCTTGTGAAACAAGGGCTAGACAATGGTCCGCCTTCTCCTTCTTGCCTACTTTCTGTAGCCAGAGTCATGCCTAGCTGAAAATCCTGTTTTTACAAGGAAGATTTAATGAGATGGCCAAAGTTACTCTGCAGCCAGAGGAGAGACATGGTTTCTCCTTGAGGCCTCACCATGGCTGCCCAGTTTATCCAACAAGGCCCCTTCGTTGTCACATAACCACAGTGCAAACAGATTATGCAAAGCCCTTGTAAGGGAACTTAATTCCACTCTCTCTTCCTCACTTTAACAGATGTAAATGCAAACTACTGCTCTAAGAGTGATGAGCCAGGCTCAAATGGACCCATAAAGCACCTTTTCAGAACTTGCTCTTGTCTCTTTGCTTCTCTGGCTCTGGCTTTTTATTTCCCTTTTCCTTGAAAGGCATAGCACACCCTTCTCAAAGGGAAGAAGGAATTCCCCCATGGCTGTAGAATCCTTGGGAGCAAGTCCATTTGCTCTGACTTTCCAAAATTTGCCCTGAATTATGTTATAGAATTTCCTGTACCAGTGTTCCATTTTTTCTAAATGAAAAATAAAAGATCCATTGAGCATCCTACATTTGTTTTTATTAAGCAAAAGAAGCTCACACCAGTCTGTGAATACTCTGCAGAGTAAATGAAAGGAAGATTGATGCCATGCTGTATGAGAATAGTCTATAACCCTCATGTCTCTGCAGGCTCATGTTCTCAAACCAGGAGAAGTTGATATTCATGCAGAGAAACAGAGCAGCAAGTATCTTAAAGAAAGGTCTAGTGTTTCCCCTTTTGTAGATGCTTCTAATTTACCAAACCAGATGAGGCTCTATAGATGTCCTGTTTGCCTTGTCTTGCATCTCCAACTCAAGATGGGATTATTCAGATGATTCTTTTCTTCCCTAAAAAATAATTCATAGACAAAAAATGTACCCACTTATGCACAGTTAAGAAAACCATGAAATACAAATTTATTTTCCATTACATGTTAACTTCATTTCACAGCCTCAGTTCACTTCACTTACTGTTTCTTCCTTGATATCTCTTATTATGTCCATGGGGGACCCCTAATTCCAGCCCACGGAAAGCCTATATATTGAAAAAGCTCTTCATGGGATATTTATATCTTAGAATAGGTTAAAGCAAGGAGTGTATTTCACAGTATCAAATTTTAAAATATGAGATGTAACATTTATGGGAGTGGAAAACTAATGATATACCACAAATGATATTTAGATTTTAAAGTACTCCTCAGATCATTTTTTTAAGATTTTGAAATACAGAAAATATAAAAAGGATACATACTAAAGTGTAAAGATAAAAAGCCCACAAAGGACACACATGTACCCATTTGCCAAGCTTTAGAGATAAGACATTAACTTTGAAGAATCTGAAGTCTTCTAAGTGCTCTCAGTTGGTCGCATACCCCTTGGACTTTGATGTGACAGCTTCCCTGGATTTAGTTTTAATGATTCTCTTGTTTTTCTTCATAATTTTTTAAATGCTTATATATCTCTAAACAATATATGTATCATTTTACTTTTTTATTTTATATGAGTGATCTCAAATAGTATTTGGTCTTTTGTAATTTACTTGTAGGGTCAGCATTATGTTTTTTGAGATTCATGTATGTATATACTTGTACTTAATGTAATTCACTAATTTTCACTTTGTGTAGTGGTCTATAACATGAATATATTACACTGAATAGTATATTACATTTTGCAATTGAAGAACCTTTGGTTTGTTTTAGTGTGAGGAAACAATCCCTTTTTAATTTTTTCTACAAGGATACTCAATTATATCACACCATAAACCAACCATTCCTGTGGATCTGAAATGTCAGGTTTGTTGTTTATTCATTTCCACTTTGTGTGAGTCTTTTCTGGGTTCTTTAATATGTTTGTTTATCTTTGTGCTGTGCTCTCTTAATAATTAGAGCTAAATAATAGTAAAATAGCTAATACATGTTCACATTTATGATATGACAGGTACCGTTCCAAGTACTTAACTATGCGGTAACTCATTTGTTTCTCATTATTGCCCTTTGAAGTGGCCACTGTCACTATATGGATTAAGAAACTGAGACAAAAAAATAAACTGTAGCTATCTAGGCAGGATTAAAAATCCAATCTATCCACAGAGATTGTGTGAATGATTCTTGTTATATAAATCATGACATCTGATTGGGCAATAGGTCTCCTTAAGGACTTAGATATTCTTAATCCTTTGTACTTACATACAAATTTTATACACATTTTGCTAATTCCATGCAAAATAAAAACTATTAAATTTTTCATTGATTCAAAGAAAAGTCTAGTACATGGTGGCTTTAATGGCAAATTCTATTAAACATTTAAAGAATTAACACCCATCCTTCTCAAACCCTTCTAAACAACAAAAGAGTAGGGAATACTCCCAGATCATTCTATGAGGCCAGCGTTACCCTGATAACAAAGCTAGACAAGAACAACACAGGAAGAGAAAACTACAGTAAAGTGAGTTCAGTAGTGCAACGAAAGGACCATACACCACGATCAAGTGGGATTTACTTCAGGGTTCAAGAGTAGTTCAACATCTGCGAATCAACCATGGTGATATATCACATTAATAAAACTAAGGGAAAAAATCTTATGATCATTTCAATAGATTCAGAAAAAATGTGACAAAATTCAACATATTTTGATGATAAAAATTGTCAACAAACTGGGTATAGAGAGAACATATCCCAACAAAATAAAGGCCATACACAACAAGCCCACAACTAACATTGTATTCAATGGTGAAAATCAGAAAGGATTTCCTCAAAGAGCAGAAATAAGAGAAGGATGTTCACTCTCTCCACTTTTGTTCAGCATAGTACTGGCAGTCCTAGCCAGAGAAATTAGGCACGAAAACGAATAAAAGTCATCCAGATTAAAAAGGAAAAAGTAAAACTGTCTCTATTTCAGGTGACAGGTTAGGTATAGGAAGCTCTAAAGGTTCTACCAAAAACCGTTTGAACTAATAAATGAATTTAGTAAAGCTGCAAGATGTAAAATCAATACACAGAAATCTGTTGCATTGATATGCACTAACAACAAACTACCAGAATGAGGAACTAGGACTAAAATCTCCTTTACAATATCATCAAAAAGAATAAAATAATTAGAAATAAATTTAACTGAGGAGGTGAAATATCTATATACTGAGAACTACATAATATTGATGAAAAAATGAAAAAGACTTAAAAAATGGAAAGATATTCTGTGCTGATTAGAATAATTAATATTGTTAATACAATCTCATACTCCCCCAACCTAGAGATTCAATGCAATATCTACCAAAACTCCAATGGTATTTTTCTCATAAATAGAATAAGCAATCTTATAGTTTGTATGGAACTGCAAATGACTCCATATAGCCAAAGCAACCTTGGAAAATAGGAATAAGGCTGGAAGCCTCATACTTCCTGATTTCAAACTATATTACAAAACTACAGTAATCAAAACAGTACGGTACAGGCATAAAAATAGACACAGCTCAATGGAACAGAACAGAGAGCCCTGACATAAACCCATGCATATACAGTCAATTAATTCATGACAAAGCAGCCAAGAATATGCAATAAAAAGAAAAAAAGGTAGTCTTTTCAATAAATGGTGCTGGGAAAACTGAGTAGTCACATGCAAGCAAATGACACTGAACTTTTTTTATAATATACATAGGAATCAACTCAAAGTGGATTAAAGATTAAACGTTGACCTACAGCCATAAAACTCCTGAAAGATGGGGTAAGCTCATTAACATGGGTCTTGAATTTGACACCAAAAGCAAAGGCAACAATAGAAGGAATATTCAAGTCACATTACATCAAACCAAAAAGCCTCTGCACAGCAAAGGAAATGCTGTGGCGATAGTCACTGTGCAATATGTAAGCATAGTATATATACATGCTGCACACCTTAAACTTACACAATGTTATATGTCAGTTATATTCCAATAAAGCTGGAAAAAAATGTTGACAAATAATTTACTCTGGTGAGTCTCCCTACCCATTAACATGATATTTCTCTTCATTTGGGTACTAACCAATTCACTTTCATCATGTTTTATAATCTACAAATTGTACATCTTTTGTTAAATGTATTCCTAGTTACCTTATCTTGAATCTGCTTCTGTAAAAAGTGTCATTTTAGAGTTACATTCTCTGTGTGTTACTATTTTTTTTTTTTGTTTTGAGAAAACGCAGTAGACTTTAAACAGTTATTGGTTTGCTTCTGGCAATGATGGACTAAAAGGGACCGGATTTACCCATTCTCTCCAAGCCAGGAAAACAAAATATATGAGAATGTTTTCAACACTGTACAATACTCAGGATAGAGAAGTGATTACTGAGGGAACAAAAACAAATGAGGTGAGCCTGACTTCCCCAGGTAACTGTCAGGGAGAATGCCCAGATCACAGTTAAGTGGAGGAGCACCCAGACACAGGCCAGCCATCTCTTTTCTAAGTTGAAAAGACAGAGTTCAGAAGGCAAAAGCACACATTTTACAACAAAATATCACAAGAGGGTGCTGCACAGAGATCTATAAATACATGGAGTTTTTCTTTGTTTATAACATAATTTTATTAAAAATTAATAGCAGAAATATATTTTTAAAATCTTCAAATATTTGAAAATTAAACAACAAATGTCTAAATAACCCATAGTTAAAGATGAAATAATGAGAAAATTATAAAATATTTTGAACTGAATGAGACATATAAAAATCTGGTTATGTTGCTAAAATACACCTAGAGGGAAAGTTACAAAATTATATGATATTATATAGGCTTGTATTATAGGTATTTTTGGCCAGAAAATAAGAAAGATCTCAAACTTTAACAATCAAGCTTCCACCTTGAAAAAATTAAATCTAAAGTTAGTATGTGAAGAGGAGCAATAGAATCCAAAATCAGTGGAATAAATAGCAAAAAAAGCCATGCTAAAAGTCCATGCAACCCAAAGCTAATTTTATGAAAAGATCAATAAAATTCATGAGACTGTAGTCAGACTAATCAAGAAAAAAAATTACAGATTGCCAATATCAGAATGAAAGGGAGAGCATCACTACAAATGTCACTGTCATGAATAACTGTATATCAAATAAATCAACAACCTAGATAAAGTGTATACACTGCTTTAATGGTATAAACTACCAGAACTCACTCAAGAAAATATAGACAATACTCCTGTATTTATAAAAGAAATCAGATTGGTGATTGAAAACCTTACCAGGATGAAAACTCCAGCCTGAGATGGCTTCATTGTTGAATTCTAAAAAACATTTAAGAAAAATATAACACAAATTCTATCCACACTTTTCCAGACAATAGAAGCAAGGGAATTGTCCCTAACTCATTCCTTGAAGCTGAATTACCATCATCCAAAGTCAGATGACATTGTTAGAAAAGAAAACTACAGACCAAAATTTATCATGAATATATATGTACAAAAGTCTCTAAGAAAAATTTTACCAATTTCAATGCAGCAATTGAGGTAATTTACCATTTTAACTGACTAAATTAAGTAAAAACATATGCTCATCCCAATAGAACCAGAAAAAACATTTGACCAAAGTCAATAGTTATTAATAATAAGAAATTTCATTGAAGTAAGCATAAAATAGAACTTCTTTAACCTGATAAAAGGCTTCAATAAAAAAATTCTTAAAGCTAACTGCCTTATTAACTACTAATATTTGAATTCATTTGTATTTTCTAGATAGATAATTAGCAAATAATGGCATTTTTGTTCCTTCCTCTACTGTGATGATAAAGCTCCTTAGTACAATGCTGAAAAGAAATGGTGATAATGAACATTTGGGTCTTGTTCATGATTATAAAAATAATTATTTTAATATTTCAAGGTGGTTGTAACATTTTATATATTTTTTGTAGATTCCGGGTTTGGGTTGTTTTGGTTAAATGCATTTCTTTAATTTCTAGTTATTAAAAGTTTTAACCATGAATGATAGATGAATTTATCATGAACTTTTATCTTTCTTTTTGTAGCTTTTGACATAACCATAGTTTTTCTCCTTTCAACTCTTAATGCAGTGATTTCATTAATGCTTCATCTACAAGGATTGGAATTACTGATATATTTTCATTTATTTCTATTCTCATACTTTGTCCTTTTAATTTAGTTTGATTTTTTCTTGTTTCTTTTTTCGCCTTTCTTCAGAATAATTACAGGATCCCAGGAAGTGTTATTTGAATCATCTCTTCACTTATATGCTAGTGGGGTTCAAGATTTAATTCTTTGAATTTTTTTTAAAAACTTGCAAGTTAAACATCATTTTCACTAAAATTGTCAGTTTGTTAATAGTTTTACAGTTGTTTGTTTAAGTTGGTTCCCATGTTTATTTAAGACTTAAATAGACAATAGTTCCAGCCAAGATGGAGGCTTAGGTAGAAACCCTTTGCTTCCTTGCACAACCAAAAGAAGAATAACAACCAATCTAAAATCAATAAACAACTAGAAGTGCCAGAAAATCAAACTGCATGGAACTCTGACAACCATGGAATTAAAGAAACAGTCAAACAGAACAACCAGATCTGTAAGGCTGTGGACGGAGAGAAATCGAGGTGAGGTGGCAGACCATGGGGTCGGGGCAGGCTGTAGTGAGGTGGCAGGCTGCAGGGGAGGGGTTGACTTAAGGGGAAACTGAGATTCAGAGGTGGCTGTGGACTACAGTGGTTGCTGAGGTGGGAGAAACTCCCCATTCTCACAAAAGAATTCATTGAAAAGTGTGCTAGAGATGAGCAGGTGAGCTGCATTGTTCCCTCTGTGCCCCCCAGGCCCCACAGACAGCACCAGTCATGCAGCAAGGAGGGTTGCCCACCTGGTGAATACCTAAGGCCCTGCCACCTTATAACTTAGCAGGGATCCTGAACAAGGAAATCGGGCCAAAATGAAAGAATAGAACAAAACCTCAGAAAGAGAGCTAAATGATGAGGATACAGCCAACCTATCTGTTGGAGAATTTAAAACCCTGATAGTCAAAATGCTCACAGAACTGATTGAGCTTGGTCAAAAAATGAGACACCCAAAATGAAATAAAGCAAAATATTCAGGGAACCAACAGTGACAGGAAGGAAACTAGGACTCAAATAAATGATTTGGAATAAAAGAAAGAAATAAACATCCAACTGGAACAGAATGAAGAAACGAGAATTCAAAGAAATGAAGAGAGTCTTACAAACCTCTTGGATAATCTGAAATGTTCCCATATCTGAATTATAGGGGTGCCAGAAGAAGAACAACAGCAGGAAATTGAAAACTTATTTGAACAAATAATGAAGGAAAATTTCCCCAATCTGGTAAAGAAAATAGTCTTTCAGGAAGTTCAGGAAGCCCAGAGAGTCCTAAAGAAGTTGGACCCAAAGAGGAACACACCGAGGCACAGCATCATTAAGTTACCCAAGATTAAAGACAGAGAGAATCTTAAAAGCAGCAAGAGGAAAGGAAATAGTTACCTACAAAGGAGTGACCATGAAACTATCAGCTGATTTCTCAAAAGAAACTTTACAGGCAAGAAGGGGCTGGAAAGAAGTATTCAAAGTCATGAAAGTCACGGACCTACATCCAAGAATACTCTATCCAGAAAAGCTATCATTTACAATGGAAGGGCAGATAAAGTGCTCCCCAGATAAAGTCAAGTTAAAGGAGTTTGTCATCACCAAGCCTTTATTATATAAAATGTTAAAGGGACTTACCTGAGGAAAAGAAGATAAAAAACTATGAACAGTAAAATGACAACAAACTCACAACTATCAACAAATGAACCTAAAAAAATAAAAAAGAAAAACAACGAAAACAAAAACTAAGCGAACAACTAGAACAGGAACAGAATCGGAGAAATGGATATCACATGGAAGGTTTTCAGTGGGGAGGTGGAGGGCAGGAATGGGGGGAAAAGTTGCAGGGAAGAAGAAGCATAATTGGTAGGCATTAAATAGATGGGGAAAGGTCAAAAATGGTACAGGAAACAGAGAACTCAAAGAACTTATATGTACAACCAATGGACATGAACTGAGGTTGGGGGATGCTTGAGGGTTGGGGGATGCAGGTAGGAGGAGGGATAAAGGGGGAAAATTGGGAAAAGTGTAATAGTATAATCAATAAAATATACTTAAAAAACTTAAATAAAGACTTTTAATCATGTTTTATAACAGTCTAGAAATTGTGTATTTGTTAGATATATTATAATCTATTATCTATATTTGTTAGATATATTATAATCTGTATCTATAGATAGCCTATATTGATTGTAATATTGAAAGGGACATTATATTCAAGTTTTGGATTTTGTTTGTTGTTGTTCCATGACAATATAAGGGACTTTAAAAATTGCTTAAGTATACCACACACAGTAAAAAAAGCAAATCTTAATACTTAAATCTCAAATTGTCATTCAAATGTATATAGAATGCATTCTTTTACTGAGGTTATATTGGTAGAATATGCTTTCAGTTTTTCATTGTTTAGAAAAAATGTCTTCCTTTTACTCATATTCTTGAAAAATACTATGCTGGGTATAAAATTCTAGCATGACAGTTATTTATCTTCAAATCTTTAAAGATATTATTCCATTGTATATGGCACCCATCATAATTGACATATCAAACAAATTGTTGGTGTTCTTTTTTGGATAATATCTTTTCCCTATGAAATCTGCCATCATATTTGTTTTTGAAATTCGCCACTATAATTATGGTATTGTCTATTTTTCCTATTAATCTTCCAATTTTTGCTTCATGTATTTTGAGGTTTTGGTGATAGATACATATACACTTACAATTATTATACCTTCCTGATCAACTAATTTATCATTATGAAATAACTCTTTTTCTCTAGTAGTACTCTTTTTGTCTTAAAGTCTGCTTTGTCTTATAATACTACAGTCATTTCAGTTCTTTTATAGTTAGTGTTGCATGGTATAATTTTTTCCATTCTTTTAATTTCAATATATGTATTTCCAGAATCTAAGTTGACTCACTTGTAATCAGCATGTAGTTGAATCCTTACTTTTTTTAGCCAGTGATTTGAGTGTTTAGCTTATTCATATTTAAAATATTTCTTAAAACAGGTTTATGCTTGACACTATTTGCTTTCTAAATGTTTTATATTTTTTTCTTCCTATTTTCCTCTTTTACTGCCTTTTGTGTTTAAGAAATATTAGTGAATTACTATCAATTACTATATTATTTTTAAACTTTATTTTTGAGTTATTTCTCAGGGTCTGCTGTTTGGACTATAATATTCATCTTAATTTATCATGATCTTAAGGTTAATATGAATTAAATTCTAGCAAAATTATATTGCTTCAATATAATTTTATCTCCCACCCCACTTTGTGCTATTATCTTATATATATTGCATGCACAGGTGTTATGAGCTCACTAATACAGTACTAAGTTATTGATTTATACAATTTTATGATTTTTACAAAAATTAAGAGAAAAAACAAAAGCATTTTAGCAGTGTTTACATTTACCTACATACAGTCATATCTTGGTACTCACCAGCTTCAGAACTTGTCAAACCCTGTACTCATTACATTTTGACAAGAAAAAAATGTTTCAGCACTTGACACTTGCTCAGGACTTGTTGTACTTGCTAGAATGTGTATGAGTCACAAATCTGCCCCACAAGAGAAAATTCTTCTTATTTGGTATTCATTGGTATTGGCACTTGTCATGAGTTCCAGAATGAATTAATGACAAGTGCCAAGGGAACACTGTATTTAATATTTGTAATCTCTTTGTTTCTTCCTTTGAGTTTAAATGATTGCCTGGGTTATTTCTTATCATATTACATTTTTTTTTTCATTATTTCTTGTAAGGCAGATCTGTGAGCAATGAACTTTCTGTCTTTGACTATCTGAAAATGTCTTTACTTTCCTGAAGTTTTTAAGGATAGTTTTGCTGGACATAGAATTCTTGGTTGATACATTTTTTCTTTAAATACTTAGAATTCCATTATACCAGATTCTGATCTCAATTATCTCTGATGAGATGTTACATATTATTTATTTTGTCATTCACCTAAACTTGATGTGTCATTTTTCTCTCAAGGTTTTCAAGGTTTTTTCTTGATCTTTGGTTTTCCAGTACAGTAACTATGATTTGTCTAGTTATGGATCTCTATTTCTCACTTTATTCTATTTAGGGTTCATTGAACTTCTTGGATTTTGTGCATTAATATTATAGTTTTCAAAAAATTGGGGAAGTACTGGACCATTAATTTTATGCCTGTTTCACTTTCTCTTTTCTTCTTGGCACTTGCATTATGTAATGTTGGTATGTTTGATGTTGTTAAACGGGTTTTTGAGGTTTTGTTAATTTTTCTTAGATATTTTTTCCCTTAGTTATTCAGATTGGATAATTTATATTGGTCTATTTTCAAGTTCACTGATTATTTTTTCTACCATCTCAAACCAGCTGTTGAGACCATCCAGAAGATTTTTAATTTTCATTATTTTACTTTCAAATCCTGAATTTTCATTGAATATTTTAAAACATTTTAACAGACTTTGTTTTTTGGATAAGTTTTTGGTTTATGGTAGAAGTACACAGAAAGTACAGATTTCCCATATCCCTTCATCCTCCTGCACATAATTTTCTCTATTATCAACATCTTTCATTAATGTGGTACTCCAAAAATTATCAACCAATATTGATACATTATGGCTAACTAAAGTCCATAGTTTACAGTGAGGCTCACAATTTGTGCTGTGCAGTTTGTCAATCATAGAGTCATTTTTCACTTTGATGGTACCTTATGAAGTAATTTTCCTACCCTAATTATCCCTGTTGTCTACCTATTCATCCCTATTCTCCTCCCCATTTCCTTCTTTCACCTGACAGCTACTGATCTGATTGTCTATAGTTTTGTCTTTTGTAGGAGATCATACAGTATGCAGCCTGTTCAAAATTTCTTACTTCACTTAGCAAGATGTATTTATGTTTCCTCCAAGTCTTTCTATAGCTTGATAACTCATTTCTCTTTTATCACTGAATAATATTCTGTCATATGTATGTATCACAATTTGTTGCTCCACTCATCTATTGAAAGACATCTTGGTTCCCTCCAGTTTTGGACAATCATGAAAAAAGCTGCTATAATTATTTGTGTGCAGGACTTTATGCAGACCTAAGTTTTTAACTTATTTGGGTAAACACCTACAAGTTTGGTTGCTGGACCATATAGTAAGTCCATGTTTCACTTTGTAAGGAATTGCCAAACTGTCTTCAAAAGTGGATGTACCATTTTATTTTCCAGCAACAAAAGAGAGTTCCTGCTGCTCCGTGTCCTTACCGGCATTTGTTGTCATTGGCGTTTTGAGCTTTACCCATTCTACTAGTTGTGTGATTGCATCTTATTATTGTTTTAATTTGCAAATGCCTAATGACAAGTGATGTTGAAAATAATTTCATATGCTTATTTGTTTTGTATATATCATCTCTGGTGAAGTGTGTATGCTCAGATATTTTGACCATTTTTAAATTAGGTTGTTCATTTTCTTACTGTTGAGTTTCAGGAGTTCTTTGTACATTTTGAATGCAGGTGTTTAGATCTATAGATAAAGTTAAGAAAAACTGAAATCTTAATAATATTAAATCTTCCTACCAATGAGTATAAAATCTCTCTTCATTTATTAGATCTTTGATTTCTTTCATCAGAGTTCACAGTTATTAGTCACATAGATTCTGTATATATTTTGTTATATTTATACATGAATTGTTTTTTTTGGTGTTAATATAAATGGTGTTGTGTTCTTAATTACAAATTTCAATAGCTTATTGCTGATATAAAAAAATAATCAACTTTTAATGTTAATTAATTTATAAATATAAATTTAATTAGTCAATATAAAATCAACATTAAATCCAAGAAATTCATAAAAACCAAGATATATTGTATTGGTTATCAACATCTATATTAATATTACTTTAATCATTGGTTATTAACCAATTTTATGGGTTATGTAATTAATAGTATGTTGTATAATATTAATATTAATTTATATAATTGATTAATACTAATATAATTTAATACCAATATATTGTATCCTGCAACCTTGCTATAATTGATTATTAGTTCTATCAATTTTTTGTCATTCTTTGAAATTTTCTCATTTCTAAGATCTACTTATTAAATTTCTTTTTTTTACTTTTATAGTCTCACTTTTGTTTTTAATTTTAATTAAATATTTTATTGCTGTTCTGTTACAGTTTTCCAAAATTTTCCTCCTTTGCTCTCCTCTGCCCAGCCCACCACTGGCTCCCACAGTAAATCCCCACCTGTTCTCCATGTCCATGGGTCATTCATACACATTCTTTGACTAGCCCCCTCTCTTCCTTTCCACCCTTATCCCCCTCCTTCCTTCCCTATAGTCGCTGTCAGTCTATTCTTTGTTTCCATGTCTCTGGCTCTATTTGGCTTGTTCATTTGTTTTGTTCATTAGGTTCCCCTTATACATGAGATCATATGATATTTGTCTTTTACTGCTTGGCTTTTTTGCTTAGCATAATATTCTCCATTTCCACCCATGCTATCGGAAAGGTAGGAGTTCTTTCTCTCTGCTCTCCATGGAATGCTTTCCATGTGGTCCAGGAGCTCTTCTAGAGCCTGCCTGGCCAGGAGCTCAGGTGGCATTGGGCTGGGAAAGCAGAAGGGGAGAAGGCCCAGGTTGGCAGGTCTGGGAGGCCATGTGGCTCAGCTGCAAGCCCCATGCCCCTCCCCTGCAATGAAGGCCTCAATGGCAGATGCCTGCCAGCCATGCACACCTACTTCTACAGTGTGGCCCTATTAGCTGCAAGTCCCACCAAAGCTGCCACTCTGCCTGCTCCAGCTCAGGCAGAGCCTTGGACCTACTACCACATGTCCAAGTGCGGAATGCCACGTGGCCTGGCCGCGGGTGCCAGGCCCATCTGCATGTCTGGCATCTGTGGAACTGTGAGTAAATATATTAGAGAATACTTACCCAGAAGTAGAACACACTGTAGTTCATCAATCAAAATAGGTTTTGTAAACATTTATTGTGACCTCTGTGGGCAGGCTTATATGCTAGCTACAATAGAGGTTTTCAGAATATAAAGTCATAGTGCTTCATTGCATTAGTAATCACATTTATTTCCCAAGGACTCACTACGTGTGTTTTAAATGTTTATTACTCTCAGTGCTTTTATACATTTTATCATGTGCAATTCTCATAACAAATATATGAACTATATACTTTAGTTACTATGCTTATTTTTAAATGGAGAAACTGGGGTAAAAAGGGGTGAATAATTAAGTAAAGGATTCAAACCCTTGCTGTCTGACTGCAGAGCCTGTGTCTCTAACTACTACATGACATGATGGTGTGTAATACTAGACTGCACTATACTACACTATACACTAGTATATGTAAGCCACTTAAAGTCTAATAGAAAAATAATGGATACAATACATAGAAAGAATAAAGACATCAAAGAAATATTTGCTAAATGTCACTGTAACAACATAGATGAGAGGATCACTAGAGGGTGTGCTGAACTGATCTGGGAAACTTCATGGCAGATTGGAACTTTGGCTGTATTTAAGGCCAATCTCAACCCTGCATACTGAGGTACATAAATTATGGTGTCAAGTGATGAGTTGTTGTTTTTTTCTCTTATAATCCACTGCTAATTCCATTTAATGACACACTAAGAATAAGCTGAACCTACTGGGAAGTTTAAACCTTTGTTATCCCTGAGGAGTCCAGAGACCATATTCTGATTCTTTTCCACTTGTAAACAGGAAGGCAACACTTCCCGCAAACACCTTCCAGTTACATTGTAGCCTTAGGATTAGGTTCTGGTCTGAAGAATGTGAATGAAAGTTGTGTTGCTGTTTCTAGGCCGGGCCATAAGCATCCCAAACAATCATACAAACTCTCTCCCTTCCACTGAGAGTGGGGAAGCTACCAGATGAAACTATTTACAGCAGAACTCCCAGAGGAGCCACCTGACTCTTAGTATAATATGAAATGAGCAATAAATAATTCTTTATTAGTTTAGGCTGCTGAGATTTCAAGGTTGCTTGTTACAGCAGTGAGTTTTAATTACCCTGACCAATGAAACAAAAAAGAATGCAGACTAGCAAAATAACTGCACAGTCCCTTATAGGGAATCTCTGGAGGATTCAGGAAAGTGTGTTTGCAATCTTCAAAATTTCTTAGTGCTTTATCATTTCTTATCTTTTACATTCTTGGTTCTAAGAGGTTTCATGAGTGACAATGTTTTTTGTATGAGAGTCAAAAGAAAATGAGCCTTGGTTTAAGATAACTTTGATCATTGCATACTATTTTAGGATCAATAATTACTGAAACAACAGTACTATTATAATAGCTAATACTTATTTAGAAGTTTGCATTAATTTCTGTTGTATGGATTTTGTGTTTTATTTTGTTTAATTTTCAAAACAATAAAAGCTGGGTGTGACTGTTATGCATTAGCACAGTACAATGTGATTTTAATACTGCTTAAAGAAATTCTTAGTGCCCAAAGTGCTTTGCAAATTCTTAGAAAAAAATAGTGTATTTTTCACATATGAGGATATAACTTGGCCATATTTCAACAGCACTGATTCTTCCTAAAGTTTTGAGAATCTTTCCTGAAAATACAAAAAAAGAGTGTTTTTCCATTTGACATGAGATTTCTAAATGAAGCTTATGAGTCAGATGCTGTATTGATCTAATAAGTCATTAAGTGTCAAAATGGTACAATTTATCATGTCCAGATGGAATTATGGGAAATTCTCTCTACTGTGGGTCCCTGTACATACTTTCTCATTTCTTTGTATAACAGACTAATGATAGAGGAGCTCTCATTTTGCCTTTTGTTTCCAACGAGCAAATGCCTGTAAACAAACAATTATTTTTGAAGTAGTGTACTTTCTCCTATGCTGTTTAAAGCAATGATTTGTTTATTTCAAACTGTAAACTCTATTTTCTGCCGAAAAAACAAATTAGTTTTTGTATGAATATGAGAACATAGTTTTTTTTTAAGTTATCTAGTAAAAAAGGTCTCTCCTGCCATAGTGTATTAAATAGGTTATTAAATTCCATTAATTTAAGTGCATGAGAGTGTCCCTGGCTTAAGTGAAACAGTTCTGCAGATGATATTTATCCAAAATCAAAATTGTCTTTTTTGGTAGCCTTGAAACAAAGAGTCACAACCTTATACAGGGCAAGAAAAAAACAAAGCTCGCTTTATATAAAAACCATGTCATTAAGTTCTGCAGAATGTGTTGACATCTCACCCACTGCTTCTCAAGAAAATATAACGGACCACATTTTATGCACATTAGTTTTCCAGTTCTGTACTTCAGTGGGAGGAGTATGCTGAATACTCTCAGACAACGACACATCCCCACACGACTCGGTTAAGAGCATTGTCTTAGGTACTGTCTCTCAGTTTCACTATGAACACATCCATCTTCTCCTCTACTTTGAGATTTCTTCTTCAGCTTCTTCATCCACCTCCACTTCCTTCCCCATACGGCCATCTCTGTTCATGACCTATGGCTAAGTTTCCCTTCTCTCCTTGCATTCCAGTACCAGCCTCTCTTTCTTTGCCTCATGTGTAAAGTCACCGGATTTTCAACTTATCTACGTAACTCCTGACTTGCATGAAACCTGGTGCCAAACATAGCAGGACATTTTGGAGTGATGTTTGAGATGCTAAGTGAAGACTGTCTGCACACAACAGAGCCACTCAAGTAAGCAGGTGGAACAGGGCTTTCAATCAAATGCAGCCAGTTCTTGTTACCTGCAGTAGTTATGGCCTGTAACATCCGTGCGAACACCGAATTAGCAAATATTGAACCACTGCTCCTAGGAGAAAATATAGGGTACAGTTCATGAGAGCCTCCGGTCACATTTCATCAAACTGATCAATATGTGACCTTGTTGTAGGTATGTTTCTGTTTAAGGACGCCTTATTTAGTATGTATATTGTTGATTTACCGACATGGAACTCATGGCCAATAGCCTTGTAAGTCACACCTGAATGCAGCTTGTCTAACATGCACTTTTTTCTGCAAGGCACATTGTAACCTTCTAGTGCTCGGGGTCACTGGAGAGAAGAACTTTTGCACTTTGCTTGGGGGCCATTTTATTTATTTATTTTTATTTTTTATTTTATTATTTTTTAAAAATTGTTGTTCAAGCACAGTTGTCTCCATTCCCCCCAACTCACCCCACCCCAGCCATCCCCACCACCCACCCCTGATCCCACCCTCCCTTTCTTGGTTTTGTCCATATGTCCTTTGTAATTGTCCCTGCAAACCCTCCACCCTTTCCCCTCCATTTCACCCTCCCACCTCCACTTTGGTTACTGTCAGATTGTTCTTAATTTCAATGTCTCTGGTTATATTTTGCTTGCTTGTTTGTTTTGCTGATTAGATTCCACTTAGGGGTGAGAACATATGGCATTTGTCTTTCACTGCCTGGCTTATTTCACTTAGCATAATGCTCTCCAGTTCCATCCATGCTGTTGCAAAGGGCAGGAGCTCCTTCCTTCTTTCTGCTGCATAGTATTCTATCATGTAAATGTACCACAGTTTTTTTATCCATTAATTTACTGATGGGCACCTAGGTTGCTTCCAGCATTTGGCTATTGTAAATTGTGCTTCTATGAATATTGAGGTGCATAGGTTCTTTTGGATTGGTGTTTCAGGGTTCTTAGGATATAATCCCAGCATTGGAATTGCCAGATCAAAAGGCAATTCCATTTTTAGTTTTCTGAGGAAATTCCATACTATTTTCCACAATGACTTCACCAGTCTGCATTCTCACCAACAGTGTACTAAGGTTGCCTTTTCTCCACATCCTCCCAAGCACTTGTTGTTTGTTGATTTGTTTATGAAGGCCATTCTGACCAGTTTGAAGTGGTATCTCATTGTGGTTTTAAATTGCATCTATCTGATGGCTAATGATGCTGAGTTTCTTTTCATATGTCTCTGGACCCTTACTATGTTCTTGGAGAAGTGTCTGTTCAGATCCTTTGCCCATTTTTTAAATTGCATTGTTTGTCTTCCTAGAGTCGTGTGAGTTCTTTATATATTTTGGAAATCAAACCCTTGTCTGAGGTATCATTGGCAAATATGTTTTCCCATACAATTTATTCTCTTTTCATTTTAATGCTGTTTTCTTTAGCCATGTACAAGCTTTTTATTTTGATGAGATCCCATTTGTTTATTCTTTCCTTTATGTCCCTTGCTCTAGGGGACATATTGCTTGGGGGTCATTTTAAACAGTGAAGTCCTCAACACACAGCACAAAGGTGTGAAAAACATGGCACTAAATAAACTGTGCAAAGGACTCATTTGCAGCATGAGCCGAAACAAGGGAGCAGAGTGTCGCCTTATTGCACCTCAGCTGGGACCGTGTGTGCATTCTGGATGACTCAAATTTTTCTCCACTCTGTGGTTGTCTGTAGGGATTACAAATAAATCATAGGGAGTAGGTGAATCGGCAAATACAGAATCTGAATAATGAAGGTTGACTATATCTCAGTCATAACAATTTTATGGATTAGAATGCTTTCAATGACCAAAAAAAAAAAAGTTCCAGTTTTAAAAGACACTTTTTTTTACTGACTGAAGCATATGGAAATCAATGACAGCTCATCCAGCCAAAGTATAAAGTTTTATTAAAACCATGTTTAAAAGCCTTAAATTTTCTTGTCTGTTCAGGGTGCTTCTAAGTTCAGTTCATTATAATGGGCATTACATTCACCTGGAAATTTTGATGTTTAAAAGAATTCCCAGGCCTGCAGGGTTCGAGGCACTAAACACAGAGTTCAGTATTGACTTTTGGAAATCCTTAATTCAAAGGCACAAGGGTGAATTTTCCACACTAATCCTGGAGACAGAGACTCCTATCTTACTATCAAACACCTCGGTTTTCTGTGACTGAGGAATTCCTTTCTTGCTGCTCTCTCTTCATCCTGCAAAATGACATTCACTGAGCTTTTGCTTATTGGCTAAATTGTAGGAGAATCAAGGAAGCCATGAAGTGGATTGCTGTGTGGAGGGTGAGGACTTCTCCCGGAGGTATGAGCTGGGGTTTCAAATGGTGAGGTTTGACTGGGAGCCACGATCCTGTGTTTACCAGGCCTGGTTTTCTCTTTAGCATTTACATTGTGATCCATTTCAATGGGAGTTTAAAACCATGTTTCACAGTCCTTTGTGATGATGAATCATCAGGATCTTTGTGTCAAGGACTCCCAGCAGAATTGCAACTGGCACCACCTGTCTGCAGAAACACCTTAAATCTGTTTGCTTTAGATTGCAAAATGGAAATAAACTTTCAAAGTATTTTTAAAGTTGACTTTGGGTTTTTGTTAAATGTAGAAATAGTTCCTTCTTTTTTCTTGACTTTTTTTTTTTTTGGTCAAATGAAATGTCACTCTCAATTCTTTCTAAACATAGAAATATGCCATTGGAACTTGGGTAAAGAAAACCCACATGAAACATTTGCCAGATGTTATGGGAGAAATGCTGGTTTGGAAAAGCCTTTGTTTTGTGTGGAGCTGCCATGATTCTTCCATCACATCAGTGTGTACTCACTCCATTTAATGAATAAAAATGCACTGACTGGCAGTTCATGAGAACCACCAAATACTAATTACTGAAGAAGGGATTCGCTTCAGTGAGAGATGAGGAAGGGCAAAGCATCATGAAGTAAGTTTAAAATTCCTTGAGTACAGCATTAAGTTGAGAGTTTTCTCGTCCCTGTAACTGGTTTCTTTTGCTGCAAGAGAAACTTACTTGAATCTGTTTTTCTGCAATGTTAAAACAGAGGAAATCAGGAGTCTGCCCCTTTGGAATGTTGGGGGCTCATGTGTATGTTTGTTAAAACAAGTGCCAAGAAGAAAGTATCTTTCAGCATTTGGGGGTCCCATATGTAAAGTTATGATGCAGACTTTGACCAGCGGGGTCTGTGTGTTGTGGCTGCGACAAACAAATTCACATGGACTGCAGAAGTCCCGTGGAGAAAAAGGGACAGCAAGGCTACTCTCTGAGTGAGAGAGTGCCCCGACCCTTGCCTGGTCAGGCTTTTATTGCTTTTCTGGGCACATTACATCAAGGATGGTCCTCACTTACTATGCATAGGTTCACTTTAGGTGGTTACCTTTTACAGATAACAAAGGAAAGGATGTTGCTGATTACTTCAAAGAAAAGGATATTGCAAATGCAAGAGGAAAAGTAGTTGAACTGGTTACACTCCATCATTGGGAGGTTTAGCAAAGACTTTAGGAAGTTACTTTTTTTTTTTTTTTTTTTTTTTTTTTTTTTTTTTTTTTTTT
>PVIA01007892.1:0-78102 GCA_004024845.1 Tonatia bakeri
ACACACACACACACACACGTGTATACATGGGGTCTCTGGAAGGAGAAAGAAGACACTGGTGGCACCAGATGCTTCCGGAGGGAACGATCGAACATGTGATGGGGGTGAGAGGTTACCCACTATCCACCCTTTCCTGTTCTCTGAACCTCGGCTCACGCGAGTGTGTTACTCAAACAAAATCAAAGAGAGGTGCCCTGGGAACGAGACATGGAGAAGCAACAAAGACAAAATGAAACACAGCGATCCCCGGCACGTCAGGATCTCAGGAGCGTAAACCAGGGTTTGCGAGAACAACTGTCCAGAGAAGGCACTTTCTGAGGCGGGGCTGGGGGCAGAGGGGCTGAGCGTCTGCGGGGCCGGGGGACTGGGTGAGGGAGCGCATACTCACCCGCACCAGGTTGTACCGGCTCAGGGCCCTCTCCTTCAACTCCTGCACTGTGGCCACGCGCCGGGGAGGGAAGGAGAAAGAACAAGGCTGATGAGAACATCTGACACGAACGACAGACAGACGCCCCGGCCCAGGTCCGCCTCTCACGCATGAAGCTGGAGAGCCGGCTCTGTGCCAAGCAGCTCCCTCCCCTCCTCCTCCGTTCACTCACAGGACCCCTGGACATCTTGGGGGTTCACTGAGGCCTCGGCTGGCTCAAAAGCCCCTGTGCGCAGAGCGTAGTCCGTACTGAGGGCCATGGTGTTCACCCAGTGGCCGTGGCCCTGCAGCGTCCGGCACAGCACGCCCTAGGGCAGAAGGAGACGGGTCAGACGCGCACACACCACTCTCGGCCCTGGGGAACCTGCACCCTGAGATTAGTCCCGGGAGACTCAGAACCAGGCCCCTGGTCCAGTGTGATCTTCATCACACCACCCTTGTGGCCTCAGGTCTCGCCCCATTTGTTTGTAAAAAGAGGGCATGAGCTCAGAGCAATGTTTCCGAAGATCTGTTTCCCGGGAGGAGGTACCTCAGAATGCCAAGGCTGCAGTCAGGTGAGTCTGGGGTATGGCAGGTCCAGTAAAGGAAGCTGAGGAGGCTGCTGCAGCAGGGACTTCCAGAGCCCGCCAATGCTAACGGACACCGGACCCTCCCCACAGTGCAGCACCCCCGTTCCCCATGTGCCTCCCCGACCTGGCTCCCCGAACACGCCCCGGAAACACTGGTCAATGCGCCCTCTAGCGCTGGCCTCCCCAGACCGGCTTCCCGACACCCCCAGTGCTTACGTCGCGAGCCCTCCAGACTTTGAGGGTGCGGTCCTGCGAGGCGGAGTAGAGCAGCCCGTCGCCTCCCCACCGGAGACAGGTGACCGACTGGGTGTGCCCCGTGAGGATGTGCTCACAGCGGCCCAAGGTCGTGTCCCAGACCCGCACGCTGCCGTCCTTGGAGCTGCTGGCCACATAGCGGCACTCAGGGTTCCTGGAGACGGGAGGGAGGGGGACCTGACCTCGCTTCCAACCTGGCAATGCCTGTCTCCCCATGGCACCTCCCCATCGCCACTTCAGGAGTCAGGGACGATGTCTAGGTAGCTTCCGGACCTCGAGATCCAGCTGCACCTCCAGGCGGCTCTCAGGTCCCGTGATGAACAGTGGCCCCACCCCCAGCAACGACGCAGGTGCGGAGGATCATCCCCGCTTGCTGCCTCACGGTCACTGTCAGACCGACCACCTTGTCCCCGCTGCATTAAGTGGGGTGGGGGACAGCTCTGAACCCCCTGTTCCTCATCCCCCAGCTGTCAGTGTCTCTTACGTGTGGAGCGGCTCCCAGCTCAGGCCCGTGACCCACTTGCTGTGGCCGGCGAGGGTCCTGCCCACCTGCTTCCCTGTGTTCGGGTCCCACAGGAGAACCTGAAAGACGGTCGCTCACGGAATAACCCTCCCCAACCTTCCCCTGCCCGCCCACCCTCCCCGAAGACCCAGAACCTGGCTCTGACCCAGCTCCACGAAGGCAACCCCAGAGTCCCTGTCCAATGACCCGGCCCGCCACCTACCTGGCCATTCTTGCAGCCTGAAGCCAGCTTCTTGCCATCTGGGGACCAGGATATGCTAAGGACCCAGTGTCTGTGTCCTGAGAAGGAAGGGGAGGGAGAGAGGAGGAACGTCAGTTTTTATCTGATTCCTGGAAGTGCCTGGCTCACCGCGAACAGCCCTAAACCAGCTGCTGAGCACATGAGCAACCGAACAAAAGGAGACGAGGCTTCCGAGGCAGAGGGGGCACACGGCCCACGTGCCAACGCCACGCATCTTGCTGCACAGCTAACACTGCCTCTTTCTAATAATCCCTCACGTGGCACGTGGCACAAAGTGTTTTCTGTCACCCCTTGAAATCTCACAACAGCTCTAAGGTAAAAAGCCGAGCAAATTATCGCCTCCAATTTCCAGAGGAGAAAGCAGCTTAGAAAGGGAGTAGGCACCCTCCACACAAGCTCCCTGCCCAGCGAGTGCGTGGTCCCCAGTCCAGGCAGCCCCTAGGAACTCCAAAAGCAAGTCCTCAGGCCACACCCAGACCAAGAGACAAAAACTCTGGGAATGGAACCCAGCAGTCTGTAGTTTAACAAGCCCCCCAGGTGATGCTGATGCACGTGTAAGTTCGAGAACCACGATGGCAGAGGCTGGATTTAAGCCAGGCTCTCCTTGCAACTAGCCAGTCAGTCCCTTCCCACAACCCCACACTCCCGCTTCAGTCAGGTCTGCTTGTTTCCAAGTGGCTGGCTGGGCCCACGAGGACGGTCTCTGCCTAGGAACAGGCAGTGAGTAAATAGGTGTGAAGGAGTTGGACCCTGCTCCGGGCTTCCTCACGAATTAAAGCGCTGAGTGAATACCCCGCCCACCATTAAGACTCACTAACGGCTAGCTGCACACTGACCCTGGCACGTGAAATGCGGCGTCTCCGTGCTGAGGTCCCAGAAGCGCACAGTGGTGTCTCCGGAGCCACTGGCCAGGTACCTGTGGAGGAGGAGGCACTGCCTGACCCCTGCGGTGGGGACAAGGGGTCGGGCTCACCCCAAAACACTGCCTGTGTCTGCTGTCTCTCAACTGTCTTCTGAGAACAGAATCTGGGACTGGACTTCTCTCTCTCCCCTGAAAAGGAGAAGCGTGACATGGATGCCATCTGGGAGAAGGCCCAGGAGGCCATTTCTCTTCCTTCCTAAAAGGAATGGCCACAGCTGTAACCAGAGGTAAAGCTTCTCATCACCCCGGAGGGCTGTGAGAAGCAAAGGAACCCAGTTTCTGCCCTGACTGGTATGGCTCACTGGTTTGGGCATCACCCCACAAACCAAAAGGTCGCTGGCTTGATTCCTGACCAGGGCACATGCCTGGGTTGGGGGCCAGGTCCTCTGTTTGAGGGCATGAGAGAGGCAGCTAATCAATGCTTCTCTCCCTCCCCCTTTCTCTAAAAATAAATAAAATCTAAAACAAACAGACAAACAAACAAAACAACAACCCAGTTTCACAGATGATGAAGAAATACTCAGGAGGGTTGAGTGGCTTGCCCAGGACACATGGCTGGAAGGGGCAGAGCTGAACTTGCAGCTCAGATCCTTTGAGATCAAGTGCAGGAAGGACTCTTGCAAAGCAGGCACCCTTGGCCTTCATGGACCGAACCTCACTGGGGAAGTCCCTTACTTGCAACCTGAGCCAAGAGCTTGGGTCCCACAGATCATAATTTGGACCCTCACACTCCCCTCCATGATACCGCAGCTGTTCTTACTTCCCCGTGGGGCTGAAGGCCACAGAAATGACCGCCTCGCTGTGACCCTCCAAGGAGCTGGTGCAGCGGGTCACCGCTCGGACCTTGAAGATAGCCTGTGGCTGGTAAATGATGTCGAGAACCTTCTCTGTCTCCACCGCCTGCGACTCCAGCGTCCTCCCCAACGAGGAGACAATCTCAGCATCATGGACATAGAAAGCCAGTGGCAGGGGATCCTCCTGGAGGGCAATGGCAAAAGGCAACTCCCCCATCAAAAGCTGGGCAGGGGCCACCCACACCAAGGAGGCTCCACCCACTGAGCTGTGGGGAGGTCAAGCCTCCCTCTTTTCAGCCACACTGCTTGAGTTACAGGGATCCCCCATCATTCCCCATGGAGGTCAACCTTTTTAATCCTTGAAGAGCAACTGTAAAATGCTTACACAGCACTTTAAAATCCTTCATCTGCAGCCACCACAGCCCTGGGAGGCAGTCATGCATATTCCCACTTGATGAAAAAAAACCCTGAGGCTCTGAGCAACTAAGTAATTAGCTCAACATCCTATCGCTGACGACTGGTTCAGATTCTTCAGTGTTCTTTAGAAAGAGCAGAGTTCAGGACTAGTATAGACCATTATGCAGCGTTTTCCAAACCACCACACCATGCTGTAAAATGTGTTAAAAAACATCCAAGAAAACTGGAAACACAGACACTCCGCTTCACCCCAAGGTCTGGTGTCTAAGTCTGGGGCGGAGTCCAAGCACAGCATTTTCAAGCACCTCCCACCCCCTACAGAGGGCAACACTTCGAAAACATTGGCTTGGAAGTTAAAAGCACAGGGCTTTCAGTTTGACACTTTTGGGTTTCAATTCCAAATCCAACATCAACTGCGTAGCATCGTGCGAATAACTTAATGCCTCCGGGCACACTGTAACACGGGGATAATTAATCAGGGGCTGCGGCGAGGATTATTTGACAATGCTTGTGGATCGTGACGGTCCGCGTGTAAAGCGCTCTCACACTCATGCATCTTTCTGACCCTCCCCCGGGTAAGTGGCACTCCAGGGACTTGCCCCGGGTGTAAAGCCGGCTGTGGGCGAATGATGGGGGCGCCCTCGGTCTCCTGATCCCCCGTGGGCCCCCACGGGCGGCACCGGCCACCACTCACCTGGGCCAGCAGCGCGTTGCATATGAGCTGCAGCTTGTCCGGGGTGATGTCCACCGGCACGTCGAACGGGGATCCCAGCAGCTGCCCGCCCTCATCCTGGAACTGCACTAGCAGCCGCTGCACGTCGCGCGCTGCCGCCTCGTCCTGCGCCAACAAGCGCAGCAGGCGTCAGCCACACGGCCGGGAAGGAAGGGTCCCCGCTTCCGCCTCCCTCCCGCATCGTGGGCCCGGGGCCCCGCCCGCGTTCACGCACACCCACCGCCACCGCCGCCGCCATCCCGCGTCCCCACGTGGAGGAGAAAGACTCTGGGGGACAGAGCGCCGCCCCGTGGTCGGGTGGTGCCCCAGCCGGCGACACTGCCCTCTGCTGTTGCGGAGGGAAAGTGTCGCGCTGCGCCGCGCCAGTCCTCCGGCCTGGGGAACGGACTCACCCAGTACCCACCTCCCGCTGGACCCCTCGCTGCCGCCGCGGTCGGTCTCTCCCAGAGCCTTGCGAGATGCAAAAGCCTTTTGTCTCTGCAGCACGGGGGTGCTCGCCCCCACTTTACAGATGGGGAAATCGAGGTTCTGAGCGGTTGATTTTCCCGGAGATCACAGAAACGGCAGAAGACTAAACAGGCTCCAGGCGGCAGCGCTCTCTGGGGGATGACTTACAAAGGCTATTGGGTGGAAGGCAGGAATGATTATTCTTTTTTATTTGAAAAAGTGACTTATTGTATTTGTATTACACGTTTATTTAGAAAAGTTAGAATACATGAATAAAAAATAAAATAGAATAAAAAACCCTTGTAACTTTGCCCGCCTGGAAATAAGTCACTGTTTAAAAAAAAAAAAAAATTAAGCCCTGGCTGGCATAGCTCAGTGGATTGAGCGTGGGCTGCAAACCGAAGCATCGCAGGTTTGATTCCCAGTCAGGGCACATGCCTAGGTTGCAGGCCACAGCCCCCAGCAACCGCACACTGATGTTTCTCTCTCTCTCTTTCTCCCTCCCTTCCCTCTCTAAAATAAATAAATAAAATCTTTTAAAATTTTTTAAATTTATTGGGGTGACATTGGTTACTAAGATTATGGAAGTTTCAAGTGTCCGATATTATCACGGAGCGTCTGTACGTCACACTGTGCGCTCATCACCCAGAGTTCGGTCTCCTTCCGTCACCGTATAGTTGACCTCCTACACCCTCTTCAGCCTCCCCCTACCCTCTACCCCTTATCTGCCTTTTTAAAATGGATTAAATCGATTACAAATATCGGATGACTACAAAAGCAGAAAATGCCTACGGTTCCTGACACTGTAAAGCAATAGCAGTAGTGACAATGACGGCGACGACGAGTTGAGCATTGTTCTCCGTGCTTTACACACGCCCCCTACTGCTCCCAGCAGCCCTTTTCCCCGCGTCACGGAGGGGCGCCCGAAGCAGAGAACGGAGAACAGCAGCGCTGTCCCCAGAAACCTGGGTGTTCCCTTCCGCCCTCCTCTGCCCCGACGCTCAGCCCCTCATTCCAGGCTGCTGCAGGCTCTGTTCTCTCCGTCGCCCCGGCAGCACTGGGCTCCGAGTCCCGTGGTTTCCGACGCCCCCTCTTCACTTGCCTCCCCCATGCGTTCTCCGCACAGCATCCAGGATGTTGACTTCAACCCCAAAATCCGGTCTGTTTCTCTCCCCGCTAAACCCCTGCAGTGGCTCCCATGAAATCCAGGGGGAAAATTCAAACTCCTCATGAGGGTCCATTCAGCCTTAATCGTGGCCCCTTCAGCCATTCCTCTCTCATTAAGATCAAATCTGGCTTTCTCTTACTTCTTCCAAGGCATGAATGGCCCTTCCTGCCTCAGTGCTTTCTCACAAGTGGATTTCTCTGTCTGGAAATGTTATGTTCTGAACTGTGTCCCCCCAAACTCCCAATTCATACGTGGAAGCCCTGCCCTCTGGTGCGACTATATTTGGAGACAGGACCCATAAGGAAGTCATAAAGGTTAAGGGAGGTCATAGGGATGGGGCCCTGATCCCGCAGGACTGGCGTCCTCTCGGGAAGGGGAAGGGACACCAGAGTCCACTCTACACTCACACAGAGAAGCGGCCAGGTAGAGACACGGGCAGAGGCCGGCTGTCTACAAGCCAGGAAGAGAAGCCCCATCAGAAACCAACCCTGATGGCACCTTGGTCTTACACTTTTAGCTTCCAGAGTTGTAAGAAAGTAATTTTCTGATGTGTAAGCCACCCAGTCTGGTGTTGTGCTATGGAAGCTCTAGCACACTGATACAAGTTTCCCTCTCTGCAGGTTGTTCCTTAAATATTCATTCATTCATTCACTCATTCATTCATTCACTCATTCATTCATTCACTCATTCATTCATTCAGCAAATGCACTGAGCCTCACTGTCCAGCGGGCATTGTTCTAGGAGCTCTCCGTGTATTAACTCCTGTGATCACTCAGGGAAACCTCCTCGAAAACGGTGTCGTGTCCCCTCTTACATGTCTTCAAAACATCCAGTTTTCCTCATATTTAAAGTGGCAGGTTTGTGGAATTATTTTATTCGTTTATTCAACAAATATTGTCAAGTGCCTACTACACACCACACACTATTAGAGGCACTCCCTTGGGGGGTATGAGTGAATGGAATAGACTCAGGTCCTTGTCCTCACGAGTGTTCGCCATTTTTGTGACCGTTCACAGTTCCTGGCCCGTTAGGAGATGCTTCAGAAATGCTTGTGGCATGAACGACTGAGTCAGGCTTTGTATCTGGGATTCACTGGATCTAAAGCCACGGGAGTGGCAGAATCCTTTGTCATATTACCTCTTTGCTTCAGAGAACTCACCCCACAAAGAGCCCAGGATCAGGGACACCGTGAGCTCAGGGGACGCATCCATCCATCCTTTCTTTTACAACTTACACTGGACAAACATGCATCAGGGGTGGGCCTTGAGTCCAGCAGGGCAGTAGAACCCGTCCAAAGTCATAGCTGTGTGTTCAAGGTCACAGAGCCAGGAGCAGGACCTCGAGTGGGTAACCCTCCTTTGCCTTTTCTTCAGTGTCCTTCTTGGCCCGGGTCGGCTAATTCTGCAGGTGCACGGGCTGGGGGCACAATGGTGGTAAGTGGACCAGAGCATCCTCACGTGGACACCAGTCATTCATCTGTGTGTCCAGCCAGGAAACCCGCACTGGGCACTGACCTCACCAGGCTCTGCCCTGGGGAAGTCCAACCGCGTGAGATGCTACGCTTGCCCGCACAGAGGAGACTCAGAGTCCAGGCTTGGAGGCAGTGAGAGGCGAGAGAGTTCTGACTCCACCTGGAGACAGCCCCATGTATTAGCACCCAGCCCCCAGTTGGATGGGAAAAAACAAGTCCTGTCCCACCCCGGGGTGTCCTCTCTAGTGGTGGGCACACGGTTCTTCTCCCAGGAAGACCCCTTTCTGATGTGGGAGACTCGGTTTGTCCCAGGAGAGTTCCCGGTCAAATAGGAGTTACAGACCTTGGTCTCCGGGGATTGCCAGGCCAACCCAGCTCTTGGAGAGGTGAAGACTTCGGTCTGGGGGGGAGTTCCCACCCGGACAGGGGCGGTGGGCTGAACGGGGAGGGATGAGAGAAGACGTGCAGACCAGAGCCGAACCCACTTACATTAAACTGAGTTAACAAGTCTGCTGGTCTTTCTGGAAAGCAAGGGCATCTCAACGACTGAATGCCAGAGGGATAAGAAAGTTGTGGACAAGCAGAAGAGGGAAAGAACGTTCCTCCTCTTCTTCCCTCCTCCCTCCAGAAGGGCATTTCTGGAAGCCTCCGGCCCCTCGGGGACCTGGGCAGCTGCTGCTCTGTGCCTGCAAGTCTGTCAGCCCCTCAGCTGTCACTCCGCTCCCAAAATAGCTGTGGTTGGGGGAGGGACAGGAGGCTGTTTACGCTGGATAGAGGGCACTATAGCTGTGCCTAGGGAAGGAGGTCTGCTGGGGGTTCCTGTACCTTCTGGATATTTCTCCCACTCTTCGTGGTGCGAGTGCCTGAGCCCCAGCACTGCCCCTGAGCAGGGTGCTGGGACAGAGGTCAGTCACATCTCCACGTGGCACCGACTGTCCAGTCTGGGGAGGGGGAGGGCCTTGAGTATCAATGACAGACTCCAGGGGCACCTGCCCCTGTGGCCAAATATGGTCTGGGGCCACTGGCAGGAGCGAGAAAGTCTCCTGGGTTGGGGATGGGAGGGGCAGACAGAGGCAGGCGGGCTAGGGGTTCGCGCCGGAGCTCGGAGGAGCCTTGTCACAGGAGAACAGACCAAGAGCATAGTTGTCGCGAGGAGGTAAGCCTGTCGGACTGCCCCAGGGACGGGGCGGGAAAAGGGGCACCAACAAGAACGAGTAAGGCCTGTCAGGAGAGTTCAGGCCTCTGCTGCGGTGGCTTCATCTACCCAGCTGGGAGGGACAGAGAGGGAGGCACAGGGACTCTGAGGCCCTTCTCAACTCAGGCCATACTCCAAGCAAATGCTGTAATGTTCTTTTGGGTAACAGATTTGGGAGGTGCTGGGCATAGGGCCCCTGCAGGGAGAATCTTCCCCTTCACCCTGGAGCTCCAGACCTCACGTCGGCAGTCCGGCCCTGGGGCTGGAGTGACTGGCTGGCCAGACCCAGCTGCCCTGTCCCGACAGATGGCGGAGGCAGAAGCTGAAGCTGTGCAGCTGAAGGAGGAGGGGAACCGGCACTTCCAGCTCCAGGACTACAAGGCTGCCACGAAGAGCTACGGCCAGGCCCTGAAGCTGACCAAGGATAAGGCCCTGAAGGCCACGCTCTATCGGAACCGGGCAGCCTGTGGCCTGAAAACGGTCCGGGGCGGGGCAGGGGGCTGTGGGCCAGGCTGGGGTGCGGGGTGTGGAGCCAGGCAGCCTCCCCGTCTTGATAGGTTTCACCCATCTCCTGGCATCCCAGCCGCCCACCTGGACCCCTCAGGTGGAGAAGAGTGCCTCTCACCGCTTTCTTAGACCCACTCCTCTGGGACACAGAAGTCCCCCCCGAGGGAGCCAGCATAAGGGAAGGCATCCAGCCAGGGGCTTGTCATAGGTTATGTCGTAGTGTTTTTTAGCAACAGCCTGCTGAGGCAGCCGCTGTTGTGGTCATATCGCAGATAAGGATCTCAAGGCTCAGAGCGTTCAATAACTTGTCCAAGATCTCCCAGGCTGGCAGCAGCAGGGCCCAGATTCAAATCCAAATCTTGCCCACTTTTCCACAACCGGCCAGGGGCCCTTCTCTGGCCCCTGACAGCCGGCAGCTCCCAGCAGGCGCCCTCCCCTCCCCGTGGGGACCCTCTCAGGCTGTCTCTGCAATGGGCCCGCAGGAACTAAATCTCCTCCTTCTCCTTCTGTTTCTCAGGAGAGCTATGCTCAGGCGGCTTCAGACGCCTCCAGAGGTGAGACACCCCCTCCTCCCCGGCCCTGCCCCCTCAGCATCCCTGTTCCATCCAAGAGATCTCTTGACACCTGGACGAGTTACAAACTGTGTCAAGGTCAACCTAGGCGCTGTAGGCGGGGCTTCGGATGTGCCATCCACACCTAAGTCACATCTTTGCAACTGGAGTCACATGTTAAATACATTGAAATGCTTTCTTTTCTTAAAAGATTGCTTCTGGCCCCGGCTGGCATAGCTCAGTGAATTGAGCGCGGGCTGCGAACCAAAGCATCACAGGTTCGATTCCTAGCCAGGGCACATGCCTGGGTTGCAGGCCACGGCCCCCAGCAACCGCACATTGATGTTTCTCTCTCTCTCTCTCCCTCCCTTCCCTCTCTAAAATAAATAAATAAAATCTTAAAAAAAAGGAAAGCTAAAATCTAAAAAAACATTTAAAAGAATCTTAAAAAAATAAAACCTTATGTTTAAAAAAAAAGATTGCTTCTGAAGACCTTTGTCATGGTCATGACGCCCGGCCCCCTTTGTTGTAAATTTGGATTTTCTCATGGGGGATCCCCAGGACTCGGTCCATCAGCCCAGTGGGCTCCGTGGGGGCCGGGCTTCTTCTGGGGAGTGGGAGGCACTAGCCTGGCCCACGGACACTGGAAGAAATAAACATAAAAATAAATGTAGGTCAGTGTGGACTTAAGTGCATGATTACAATGGAAAGACTTCTCTTGGCTGAAGGCCTGTGTTGGGTTTTGATCTGGCTGCACTCTTTTTGAGAAACAGAGAGCCTGGGATGAGTTCGGAGGGAGGGAGCCTGCTGGAGAGGGGCCTGGAAACACGCCCTGTGAGGGGCAGTCAAGGGACGTGGCAATAATTAGCTCAGAGAAGGCAACTCCCAGGTGGGACGGAGGGACGCTGCCTTCAAATCCCTAAAAAGCAAAAACTGTCACGAGGAAGAAAGATCGAGTTTCATTGTGGGGGTTCCAGGGCTGGACTTGGGATAAAAGGGCAGAGAGGCATGTTTCAGGAAGGGACAGGGAAGGAAGGGCTTTATGATGGGGTTGCCTGGCTGTCTGAGAAGGAGCAAGCTCCCTGCTGCTTGAGGTATGCAAGCGCCAGTCGGATGAACGCTTGGCAGGGATCATCATGCAGCAGACTCTAGGGCAACTGCGATTGGGCAAGACAACCCTTTAACTCCCTTCCAACCTCGAGAGTATGGTTTTTAGCCTTTCCCTAACAAAGGGGAGCCTTGGGCCAGAGAGTCCACATGGGGTGGGGGGAGGTTCATCTCCCAGGAAGAGCTCGGGAGCAGTGGCAAGGGAGGAGGGACGGCCATCTGCAGCCCAGCCCCCTAAGGCTCTGCCTGTTGCCCTCTAGCCATTGACATCAACTCCTCGGACATCAAGGCCCTGTATCGGCGATGCCAGGCCCTGGAGCACCTGGGGAAGCTGGACCAGGCCTTCAAGGACGTGCAGCGCTGTGCCACCCTCCAGCCACAGAACCAGAGCTTCCAGGAGACACTGCGGAGGCTCAATACCAGCATCCAGGAAAAGGTGAGCCAGACCCCTTCCCACAAGCCTTGGCTGCCTCCTCCCACTCCTAGCGAGGGCATGTCGGAGATGCAGGACATTAGGGCGAGGCTAGTCCTATCTCCGCACCCTTGGATGGAATGAACACGCGGCACCGGCAGGTACCACAGAGCAGCTGAGCAGGTCGCCCATCTGTGATTGGTCAGAGATGCTGCCAAGCTGGGTTAAGTCTTGGAGCCAGCCAGACTAGAGCTTGGGTCTTTTACGTTCCAGATGGAGGGTTGTGGTTTTTTTGTTTTTGTTTTTTTAATTATTGCAACTTAGTACGTCTGCAACTCTTCCTTTCTTTCTAGGAGCGTAAAGGAGCATGAGGTATCTGGGAATGGGCATGGCGGGGGGCGGGGTATTGGTGGGGATGGTGGACAGAGGAGAGTCAGGAGCCAGGAGGAAGAGGAAATCTCTTCTAGGAAAATGGAGTGAAGTGGGGAGAACTTGGACCAGAGGTGAGGAGTTCTGCACCCTAGTCCTGCCTTAGCTGCCAGTTTTCTGAGGGGCCCCCTGGGGTGTCAGTTTCCCCTCTGTTGGAGCAGGAGGGGAGCTGATCCCTCAGCTCCAAGACTCAGTAACTCCTCTGTGTCCAGAGCAGCCCCATGCTGGGACCACTGTCCCCCAGAGAGATGCAGGGCTGAGGAAACACAAACTAAGGAGGGGTCGGAGGAGGGGCGGTGCATGAGAGACCCCTCCCTTCCCTGAAGGCCAGGAAGGATGTAGGAAGTAGTGGGAGGTGCAGAAGGAGCTGGTGAGGAGGGGGATGTGATCAGCTCGGTCATTTTATGAAAGCTCAGGAGCACAGAGGCGGGGGTGGGACTGTCAGGGATGAGACATCTAAAATAGTCATTTTAATTGCTTAAGGAGCTGCTTTAAAACTGCTTCCAGTTTCTGATCCTGGATGCCTATTTCTGTGTTAGCCCATATTTAAACGTCTCATAGGTTTACTAGATTCCAAAATTGGGGTGATGATTCCTTTCCTTCCAAGACTTGCAATGAGCAAAGTGTAAGCTTTGTGGGGCAAGGACTTGATTTTCCTCGACGACTAGCCCCAGCATCTAAACATCTGCAACAGCGCCTGGCACCTAGTAGCTGTTCAGTAAACGTGCATTGAATGAGTGAATGAGTGAATGACAGTGCAGGGGCCCAGTAGAACTTCAGGAGGAGCTGACTGGAACGTGGACCTCTGCCTGCTCCCCTCCCCACTCCCTCCTCCTTCCTCAGCTCCGTGTGCAGTTCTCCACCGACTCCAGGGTACAGAAGATGTTTGAGATCCTCCTGGACCAACACAGTGAAGCTGACAGGCTGGAGAAGGTGAGTGCTGGACGAGCCGCCGACCAGCAGGGGGCGCTGTCGGACCCGGGAGTGACTACCTGCAATTCAGGCCCAGCTCCCCTCTCCGCACAGTTTGGGGAGCAGGAATGGGGTGGTGGGGGCGCCTCCTTGGAGAACGTGGACAAAAATAGGCCAAGGGTTAAGCACCTTAGGAAACAATGTGAACTGTGAGAAGGGCGGGGTTTAGGGTGAGGCCAATGGGGAGAGTCGTGTAACCAGGGTGGATTGTGTATTTTTACATTTCTGATCTTTTGTTCATCAGATTTTTCCCCCCATCGCACTGAGTTTGATATTTTGAGTGTCTCACTTGCCTCACCCTGAGAAAAATGATGTGATGTTTTATGCAAAAATTCATTCTGAAATATGAAAATACTCATAATACTAATCCTCTTAGCCAAATTTATGCATTTTTTCCCCTTTCCCCTTCTAGCCCTTTTTCAGAGGGCTAAAACAAATGAACCTCTGAATATTTTACATTTGTAAGGACCTGGCAAACAATGCCTGGGGAATTTTTGTTAGCTTTATAATCAGTAAGGCCACATAATATGCAAATATCTTTTATAACAAACTCTAGTGAAGACAGGATGAGTTGTTACAGATGAAAGCATTTGGTAAAATTCAAAGCCGGTGACTGGCAGAGCGATGATGGTTCTGGTCTCGCCTTCCTGGGATTCTCTAGTCAGCCCCCTCCCAACCACCCACTCCCCATCTCTTTGCCCCCCTCCCTCCTCCTCCTCCTCCTCCTTCTCCTTCATGAGTTTCTCCCCCAGCCCGAAGTTCTCTGGTCCCCATCAATGCCTTCTCTTCTGATCTAGGCCTTGTAAGGTTCTGTAGCCTCAGGTTGGAAGGCTTTAGGGCGGGAAGACACTTGGGAACCTTCCAGCTCAACTGCTTAACTTTACGTACCGGAATCTAGGGCCCAGAGAGGTTGTATGACTTGCCCGAGGTCACACAGCTAGCATGTAGCAGAATCAGAACTCAAACCTAGGGCTTTCGAGACGCTTCTCATGCTCTCTCTGCCCACCACCTCCCACCTTCCTGAGAGGGAAGTCTTGCACCTTCAGGTTACCCTGAACAGGTAAACGGACCAATAAACAAAATGCCAAAACCATATTCAAGGAAAACAATTCTCCACATAAAAACTCTTTTGTTAAAAGGTGAGCTGAGGCCTGTTGAAAATTTTAAGAGTTTATTTGGGCAAAATCAATTTGAATTGGGCAGTGTCAAAACAGGAAGTGGTCCAGAGTACAACTGGAGGGGGCGGGGAAAGACTTACAGGGAACCGGTAGAAGCAAAGCAAGGAAATTATTGGCTGTAGCTTGGCTGTAGCTTTAAACTGTTCACTACTTGGGAGAGCCTCGCTGGCTGCGATTCATTGTTGCTGAGTCTGGACTTCTTAACCTTGAGGCCTTACAGGCTGAGCTGGGTCTTGGTTTGCTTAGGTCAGCTGCCAAGGCGTTAAAGCCACCTCGGTCTAATGGCCTCTTTGTTTAATTAATTTAACACTTTCTGCCTTTTTAAAGCCCGTATCCATGAGCATATATATATATATACACCCAGCTCTATGTTAACAGAAGTTCAGAGTTGAACCTACGATTCTGATTGTGTTTTCATGAAGTTGGTCTTTATGCAAGTTATGGTGTATTTCTGTTGAGTTATATTCTTGGGCTGTGTTTCCAGGAGTAGGATTATAGGGCAAAAGAATATAAAGATGTTTCGAAGACCCAGTTCTTGAACCGGACCCTGCCCTTGGCCCAGGACCAAAGCCTCAGCCATCACACGTCCTCCTCATCCTCACTGTCTCTCCTCCCTCTCAGGCTGCCAACAACCTCATCGTCCTGGGCCGTGAAGAAGCAGGGGCAGAGAGGATCTTCCAGAACAATGGAGTGTTCCTGCTCCTGCAGCTAATGGACACCAAGCGTCCGGAGCTGGTGCTGGCGGCCGTGCGCACCCTGTCCGGCATGTGCAGTGGCCACCGAGCCAGGGTGAGGACCTGGGTGTGAGGCGCTGGGCCTGAAGGGCTGCTCGTGGGAGGCCCTGGAGGTGACATGTAGGCGGGGTGTGGCTGGCGTCAACAGACCCTGCTACCAAGTCTAGAGTGTCCCCTCCAACTCTGGTTGTGTGGTCCCAGATGGCTCCTGTGTTTGAACTCCGGGCTGGAAATGGGTCTACACAAAGGTGAGGCCACTGAGAGTCGTCTACGAGGAAGAGCCGAGTGCAAAGGCTTTGACGGTTTACCCCTTTTCATACCAAGTCTTCAAAGTCCAGCGTGTGTTTCACACGTACAGCACATCTCAGTGTGAACTCGCCACACGGCAGGTGCTGGATGACTCCACGTGGCCAGTGGCTCTAAAGCTCTGGACAGGGGCGTGGCTTGTGCCAAGGGCGCTCCGGGGCCCTGGGCCTGGAGACGCCGGCTGCCTGCTGCGTGGGGTGGCGATCTCCCACTCCCGACCCCGCACACACGGCTGACTGTGGTTTGCTGGGGCTCCAGGCCACGGCGATTCTCCATGCAGTCGGGATAGACCGAATCTGCAGCCTCATGGCGGCGGAGAGCGAGGAGATGTCTCTGGCTGTCTGCAACCTGCTCCAGGCCGTCATCGACTCCCTGTCCGGGGAGGACAAGCGGGAGCATCGAGGGAAGGAGGAGGCCCTGGTCCTGGGTAGGAGACAGTCTTCCGAGTCGGTTCTGGGGGCTGAGGGCAGGGGAGGGTCAGGTGCCACCTCAGGCTGGGGATTCCCTCTATGCGGAGGTGGTCTGATCTTATTTTCCTACTTATTTTCTTTAAAAAAAGATCTTATTTGTTTATTTTTACAGAAAGAGTGAGGGAGGGAGAAAGAGAGAGAAACATCAATGTGTGAGAGAGACGTCGGTTGCCTCTTGCACACCCCCAGCTGGGGACCTGGCCCACAGCCCAGGCCTGTGCCCCGACCAGGAGCCCAGCTGGCGACTGTTTGGTTTGTGGGACGATGCCCAACCCACCGAGCCACACCAGCTAGGGTTCATGCTTATTTTAGGATTATAAGAATAACAGATACATAGCAGCATTTCGTACAATAATTTAAAGGTAGGAGCAAATCGAATGTCCATCCATGGATGAATGGATAAGGAAAATGCCATACACACACCTAAACACCATGGAATGTTTACTCCACTTTAACAAGGAAGGAAGTTCAGACACAGGATGCAACGTGGACGGACCTTGAGGAGGTCTTGCTAAATGACATGAGCCAGTCACAAACAGGCAGGCACAGTGTGACTCCACTTACATGCAGTCTCTAAAGCGGTTAGACCCACAGACACGGAGAGTGGAATGGCAGTGGCTGGGGGTGGGGTGGGGGGACAGGAAGAATTATTTAATGGGTAAGAGTTTTCAGTCTGGAAGAGGAAAACATTTTGGAGATGGGTGGCGGTGGTGGTGAAGGTTGAACATCAGGGAGAAAGTCCTTCATGTCACTGAGCTGTACGCTTAAAAACGGTTAAAATGATGAGTTTGTCTTATGTATATTTTACCACGATTTAAGAAAGTATCAGAGGCTTTTTGGAGCTATTTGGAAAAGTTTAGAAATATGTAACAATGAAAAAAATACCTTGTAATTACCCTTCCAGATAGCTTCCCCCCCATCCATCCATATAAATATCTATTTAACAAAATTAGAATTTGACTATGGATAGTTTTGTGTTTTCTCTTCACTGAGCATTAGGTTAGTATGGCACACCACTTGATATTCTTCGAGAGCATTCCTTTCGACTTTAATAGTGACTAATTCCACGTTTGTTTCCTTCCCACAAGTGCACACACACACGCTCCTGCGTCTTCCTGCACAGCTGGGACCTAGGCGTCGTTTTAGGAGCTCCTGTTCCGCCTGGGAGGGTCACGGAAGCAGCTTCACCCAGAGGAAACTTGATTTTAAATAACTTTATCAAGTTTCAGCCCTGGCCGGTGTGGCTCAGTGGATTGAGTACTGGCCTGCGAACCAAAGGGTTGACGGTTTGATTCCCAGTCAAGGCACATGCCTGGGCTGTGGGCCAGGTCCATTCCTCAGATGAATCTCTGTTTGTGTTTGTCATCGTTTTCTTGGGACGAATCCTGGGGAATGGGAGTGCTAGGTCGACAGCTGTGACGTAACTGACATTCTCTCCCCCCCTCGCTTTCCGACTCCTTTCCGAGACGGTGCTGGCGTTTGCACTCTCACCCACCGAGGACGAGAGTTCAGGTCTCAAATCGTTCTCACCCATCTCGAACTCGGCCATTCTTAAAGACGTATTTTCCTCATCAGGAAAATTGTCTTGTGTGGATTTTAAAACACTATTAGCGAGATGAATCTTTTTTCTTGGTCTGTATCAGCCGTTTGGACTTCTTTGTCTTCGAATGGCTTGTTCCCACTGGTGCCCATTTTCCCGGTGCTTTCTCACCGATCCACGAGAGCTCTTTGTAGATTAGTAACATGAGCTTCCGGGGACTCCTGGGCTCGCCCTGACATGGTTCTGGCTTACCAGCGTAGTGGTCAGCAGGCCACGTGCCTTCCCGGCACTAGAGTCATGGGAGGGTCTGGACTGGCCTCACGCGTGTGGCTGGTGGCTAACTGAAGATGCTGCCTGGGCACCTCGGTTTCCCTCCTTGTGGCCTCTCTAGCAGGCCCCCGGGCTTTCTATGTAACCAATTTTCCGTGGACAGGCCCCAGTGTGCAAGTGCTGTTTAAGCCCCTGGGTGTGCTGTGGGTCACAGGACCTACGGGGCCCAGGTGGCAGGGGGCTGCCCCTGAGCATGGATTTTGCTGGGGCGGGCCCAGGACTTCCTGCGAGGCGGTGAGCTGTCACAAACCTCCGCTCAGAGATTCTAAATGTTGATTTCCGTTCTAGCTTCCTGTGGCCTCTGCTCACCTCTGGCCCCAGTTCTGTCCCCTGTGGCCTCACAGAGTTGGTCTGTCACCTCCCCCTTGGGACATCTTTGTCTGGAAACGAGCTGTCCTGCCCGCTTCTGTCTCCCCTTCTCCGCTGAGGCAGCCTTGGCCCTTCATCATTAATTTCTGTGTTGTGGTTGGAAAGCCTTCCTTTCTGCCTGCCTGTCTGCCTGCCTTGCCTGCCTCTGGTCTCCGACCTCGAAGGAGAAGAGAGTCTCCAAGTCTCAGAGAGGCCAGATGGGGCAAAGCAGGAGAGAGCATTTGCTTGTTAAGATTGCTGGTGGGCGGGGAGGACCTGGCAATCTTGGGCACAGGCTTGCATGCAGCCTGCCTGAACTGGTGAGGAGTGAGAGGTCTGTGTGCAGTGTAAATTTCCTTTCTGGAAAAGATTTTATCAAAGCAGTTTATTAAAAATGACCCAAAGCTTCCCTGGACCACTGCCAATCATTGCCTGGAATGGAGAACCTTCTAGGACCCCGAGCTGTGCAAGGCTGGAATAGGCTGCCGTGGAGGTCTGTGCTCAGAGGGCAGGAGGACCCCTGCAAGTGTTGTCTGGGGATGTTCCCCCCACTTTTGGGGGGCGGGATGGACAGTACTGTGCTCTCCTGGGAAAGGCCAGCATCCCGGAAGCGGCGGATGGGATATTTCCAGAGTCCGGGAAGCTCCTTCGGCTCCTGGCCCCGAAACACCTGAGGCTGCCGAGTCCGCCCCACTCACGCCTGTGCTCTCCTCCTCAGACACCAAGAAGGACCTGAAACAGATCACCAATCACCTGCTCGACATGCTGGTCAGCAAGAGGGTGTCAGGCCAGGGCAGGGACCAGGCCCTGAACCTGCTCAATAAGAACGTGCCCAGGAAGGACCTGTCCGTCCACGACAATTCTCGCACCATCTACGTGGTGGATAACGGTGAGGCGGCGGGTGGTCCCGGGGCTCCCTCCGGCCTTTCCAGTGGGCGCCCGGGTGCCTTGCCCGGAGCACAAAGTGGAGGGGGCGTGACTCTTGTCTTCGGTCCCAGCGGAAAAGGCAGGAGAAAGCACTAGCATATTAGGGTCCACCAGCGGGCTGGTGAAGGTGTAGGTCGAGTCTGAGTTAAGGGCCTGACCATACCCAGAAATGCCCAAGCACCCCAAAAACATCTGGGCGGCGTTTCCTAACAAACAGGGGTAAGTGGCGAAGAACAGACAAGACTCCACCCACCACAGGGTCACGTTCCTTAAGTCCCGTGGTTGGCGCAGTGCTTCCTAGGCCTTCTAGAAGGCAGCAATGGCATCGGGGGTACTGTCCGTGAAGCGCAGCAGCGCCGTTCCGCCGAATCTGTTCGCTCCAGGGTGTGAACCTGCTCCTGAACCGACTCCTCTCATTGGTCGGGCTCACACCTGCGGCTTTACAGTCTGCTGCATGACTTCTCTCGCGAGGTCAATGGCGTTTAGACGGCTCGTTGTTCTAAAAGGTTCGAGTCGGCTTCCCCAGCTCAAAACCCGTTTTCTTCTGATATCGCACTTCCCTCGTCCAGCGTTCGCAGGTCTCAGCAAAGGGCCCATTCCCAAAAGACTCGTGTTTACGACTCTCCCCGATGCTGTGGCCCCAGCTCTGGCCCCTGCATGCGCTGTGAGGGCTGAGCACTGGCTGCAGACCTCTCCGCACGAGGGTTTAGGCCCAGCCACACGGTTTACCGTGGAGGGGCGTGTGGAGCCGTGTTTATCGTTCCAGGAGTCCCAGTGAATAGCGCTTGGGTAAAAATACTGTGGACTTAGAATCCTGTGCTAGTGAAAAGCAGCAGTGTGGAGGTTGGGTGTTCTGCAAACTGGGCTGGGCGACTTGGGATTCGGGGAGGGGCAGAGGTGGACCAAGAGAAGGAGCGGAGTGTTCTAGCAGAACATGAATGAGAGAGATGCTGCAGGTGAGGGCAGGGACCGAAGGGAACGACGGGAGGCGAGGTCGGGAAGGGGATGGGAGGTGGAGCAGGTGCACGCGATGGTGGTGGTCCTGCAGAGCTGGTTTGGGGGGTGGGGTTGCTTCATGAGGCCCCTCCCTCCCTGTGCCTCCCCAGCCCTGCCAGTGCTTTTGTATATATAGTAAAACGCACACAGCATGAAATTTATCACCGAGTAAAGTGTGTTAATTCACTCTTACCACTCAGTTTCATGCCTTCCAACATTTGAATGCTCCTCCTCCCACCTCCGCGTGCCACCTAAGTTCTGGCCGACTCCTAGCCACCTCTGGAGTCACCTGGCTCGGAGCCAAGCTGTCTGTCACCCCAGAGACAGCGCAGCATCACAGCCAACATTATGGGCTGTGAAACCAGACATTGCTGGGGAAGTGTCCTCACCGTGTCACTTGCCAGCTGCGTGGTGTCAGGCAACTTCCCTGACTTCTCCAAGTCCTGGTTATCTGCTGGGAAGAGGGGAACCACGATTGTAAACCAGCTGGACTGATGTAAACCAGTTGGCTCTGAATGAGGTCACAGGAATACAGCTCTGGGAGTAAGGTGCTCAGAATAGCTCACGACTCTTACCTTGTTGGAGCGAATCGCCCCGACCGTGGGGCTCCCACTGTGTGCTCATCGCACCTCGCTGCGATCTTTGCACGTCTGTCTTCCCCGTGGCACTGCAAGCTTTTCGAGGTGAGGGTCGTTCCTTTTATTTCAGTGCCTAGGAGGCAGTCGTTTATTCCTTCACTCATTCACCCAGCAAGTACATGGCGATTAAATTAGCCGGATGTGTAATGGGAAGCCGCCAAAGAGTCTTCAACAGAAGAGTAGGGAAAATAGCAATAAATAGTAAATACAGTATTCTAAATGAATAATACATATTTACTGAGTGATTAGGATGTGTCTGGACCGGCAGTAGGCAGTTTCCCTAGATTATCTCATTGAGTCCTCGAACCCTCTGAGGGAGGCAGTATTGTTCCCATTTTCCAAGTAAAGAAACTGAGGCCTGGAGAAGAGAGAATACAAAATAATCTTTGAAGGCGGTGATACATCGGTCTGTAGAATGCGTGCACTGACAGAGTCCTCCGAGATCAGCTCCTCTGGATTTTGTGAATGGGAACAGACAGCCCGTGGTGGGGAGGCGGACTGCTCGGGGAGGAGCAGGGTCAGGTGCAGAGCCTGGGTCTCTGCCGCACCCCAGTGCCCTCCGCCCTGGGTCGCCGCCTGCTCCCAAAGGCAGGCTGGAGAGGAACTGGTGGTGAGACGCGACTGAGTGGGGAGGGGCCGCGTTTGTGAGGACAGAGTCCGGCGCAGGGGTCTTACACTCGCCGCTGCCGCCCTCCGTCCCCTAGGCCTGCGGAAGGTCCTGAAGGTCGTGGGGCAGGTTCCAGACCTGCCGTCCTGCCTGCCCCTGACGGACAACACCCGCATGCTGGCCTCCATCCTCATCAACAAGCTCTACGATGACCTGCGCTGTGACCCGGAGCGCGACCACTTCCGCAAGATCTGCGAGGAGTACATCACGTGAGTTCCCCGAGGCCTCGGGGTCGGCCTCGGTGTTAGTTACTAGTGATGGGCAACAAGCCACCCCAAGCTCAGCAGCTCCAAACCACAAGGATCATTCATTATAATAGGACGGCCATTTGGGAGTGGCTCGCCGGGGGGTTCTGACTCTGGCGTTCCCTTGGAATTGCGGGTCCTCGCTGGCCCGGGCTGCAGCCCCCTGAAGGCGTGACTGAGGTGGGTGGACCCGCTTCCACGGTGGCACGCTCCCACGGCTGGCACATGGGCGCTGGCTGTAGGTGGGAGGCCTCTCCCGTGGTGGCTGGCGTCCCCTAGAGTGGGTGCTCCGAGAGAGCAAGGCACCAGTGGCGGTGTCTCCCATAACCCAGCTTCAGAAGGCACACCATCCCTTCCGCCACGTTCTATTCGCTAGAAGCCAGTCATTAGGTCTGGTCCGTGCTTGGGAGGAAAGAATTAGGCTCCACCGTTCGCAGGGAGGACTGTCAAGATATGTTTGGACACACATGAGCCCCAGCACAGATCCCTGCAGTTGAAAGAAACCAACCTCGGCTTGTCGAGGGGTGGGGGTGACTGCTGGAACTGTGGCGGCTGGAGCTCCTGGGTCTTCTCCTGTCCCTCCATCGTCCTGGTGACACAGTTGCTCTCCCCGCGTCTCCGTTCCTCTGTACGTGTCCTCTCCCTGCCCCTCCGGCTGCTGCACGGCCTTTATCTTTCATTCCAAGGACCCTCGGACCTGCGCGTGACTCAGGTTCTGGGGCCCACCCTGGACTTGGCCTTCTGGGGCCGTGGCTCAGGAGGTTGTGTGTTTGAAAGCACCCGGGTGCCCTGACTGGTGTGGCTCGGCGGGTTGGGTGTCTTCCTGCAAACCGAAAGATCGCTGATCTGATTCCGGGTCGGGGCGCATGCCCTGGGCTGTGGGTTCGGGCTCCCATTGGGCACGTGCAAGAGGCAGCCAGTTGATGTTTCTCTCGAGCATTGAGGTGTCTTTCCCTCTCTTTCTTCCTCCCTTCCCTTTCTCTAGAAAATAAATAAATAAAATATTTTTTTTAAATAAAAGGAACCCAGGTGAGTCTTGGGAAGGTGAAGACCATGCCTCGCCCTGTTTTTCCTCTCTGCACTCAGGTCTGCACACTCTTCTGGGGAAGGCCAGAGAACACCTACTGTGGGACATGTGGGTCTCTACTGCGCATTTAAACCCCCCCCAAAACCTTTAAAATGTGAAAGCTCATTTCCTCAGCTCCTTAGATTGGGCCCAACGTCCTCGGACCCCCACACAGCCCACTGCTGCTCCTGGCCCCCGGCTTGTTTCACTCAGAGTTTCTCAGGGCTTTTCCGGCCTTTTCCCCCTCGGCCTTGGGTTCTGTGGCCAGCTTCCTGAGTTTCCCGTGAGGTCCCAAACTGAGTTGGGTAACTGCCACCCAGCTAGTCCGCATTCAGACGGAGGGTTTGACTGAGGCCCCTCCCAGTCAGCGGTGGAATGCCACCTCTGCAGAGGCCCCGCCCCCACCCCACCCCTGTCTGTCACCTGTGGCTCAGTGGGTGGGGTCACTGCTTCCAACAAATGGCACCTGAGGCTGTCCCCACTCTGATTCCTCAGGGGCCAGGAGCTGGGGGGAGTTCAGGCGCCAGCTGGCACGAGGAACCAGCTTACGGGGCAGGAGCCCACTAGTTCTGAAGGCTGGAGGGTCCCTGGCACTGGGCGGGGGGAAGAAGGGCAGAACCCGGAGTGTCACAACTGGAGGGGTTCTCAGAGCTTCCAAAGCTGACCCCTTCCCCCAGAGGGACTTGCCCAGGGCACCAAGCCATCCAGAGGCAGATGTGGGACGGGGGCCCAGGTCTGCAGCCCTAGGTATGGAGTTCTCCTGACTGGTCCACGCTGCCTTCTTTACACACACCTGCATTTCCTCGGTGTACACAGCTGCCTGGGTTCCCCACTCCGAGCCAGCCTGGGCAGGTCATGGTCATGGTCGTGGGAGGCTTGGAAGTGGCGTCACCTCTGCTGGCCCCGAAGGAAGACTTTCCCATACAATAGATGATGCTGTAGTAAGTTCTGAGAGCAAAACAGAACCTTCTGGCTCATCCAGGCCTCACCCTCACCTGATAGGGGGCACGGGCCCAGGACCAGAGGGGGCATGACTAGCTCAGGATCCCCATGCCCCTTTTGTGTTGCTGTGGTTGTTATACCCGCCCACCCCGACACCCCAGCTGCTGGGAGGCCTGCAGGCTGACAGTCCTCAGCCCTCACCTATCCTCAGGATGTGTCTCAGCTGCTTCCCCTTCCAGGGCAGCTAGCATCCAGTGACTTGTCCCCGCCCCAACATGGAACGGCTTTGAGGGGGTCCCAGCTCCAGAACTCTTCACAGGCCAGGGCTTTGTCGTGACTGCGTGCAGCCCAGGGTCTCCCTCTGTCCCGTCCTGCTTGCTTCCTTTCCCCAGAAGGTGTTGATCCCAAGAGCTCCCCCTAATAAACTCCCTGCGTGTCAGTCACGGTCTCAGAGTGTGCTTCTAGGGGAACACAACACCTGGCACATCGGTGATGTCACTTGTCCTCATCATAACTCTTCCAAGCAGCAGTTCTGTTCTTAGTTTCCAGATCAAGAAGCTGAGACTCAGAGAGGTTCAGTGAATTGCCCAAGGTCACACAGCACATGGATGGTGAACCCAGGATGCAAATCCCAATCTGTCTGCCCCCGAATCTCACACTCTTTCCAACCACCGCCCCTCCCCCCAGGGCCAGTTCTCTTGACCGCCCCTGCCTTCTCTTTTAGGGGCAAGTTTGACCCCCAGGACATGGACAAGAATGTGATTGCCATCCAGACAGTGTCGGGGATCCTGCAGGGCCCCTTTGACCTGGGCAACCAGCTGCTGGGGCTGAAAGGGGTCATGGAGATGATGGTAGCACTGTGCGGCTCGGACCGGGAGGCAGACCAGCTGGTGGCCGTGGAGGCCCTCATCCACGCCTCCACCAAGCTCAGCCGGGCCACGTTCATCATCACCAACGGCGTGGCGCTACTCAAACAGATCTACAAGACCACCAAAAATGAGAAGATCAAGATCCGCACGCTGGTGGTGAGTGGGCTCGGGACCATACACCAGGCCAGGCAGGGGGGACAGCAGGGTGAGTGAGACGGCCACCCCCTGAGGGCACCGCAGGCCCCCGCAGAGCAGGCTGATAGGGTGGAGGGTGTGGGAACTGGATTCAGAATGGTGGGCCCTGTGTGTTACCTCCAACACCCACATTCCTGTGCTTTTAACCCTCCCTACCTCCCCCCACCCACCGTTCCCTCTGGTAATCGCCACACTGTTGTCTGCCCGTGAAGTTTCTTCTTCTTCTACTTATTATTGTTGTTGTTGTTATTATTATTATTATTAATTCTTTCGCCTTTCCACCTCCTCAATGCTTTTGGAGGGCACTAACCCCGATGAGCTTTACCCAGCGAGTATTTTTAGAGCAAACCCAAAGTCAGTTTGTTTCGTTAATCAGTTTCTGTCTGGCACAGTCAAACCGGCTTCATTTTTTCCACCTTCATTTTACAGAAATTGTTTTCATTCACCTTTTCCTTGTAAATGATTCTAGTGAGGCTTTGAGTCATTTTCTTGTTTGTTCATATCGACTTTTCACGAACGAATTTCAGCTTCTGCTGTTGTGAGTTGTCTCTTAGGGAAGACGTTTTTCCTAGCGACAGTCCAAAGCTCCTGGGTAAAGTTCTGTGCCCCTGAATTTGCCACTCGCAAGACAGGATTCCCTGCCGGTGTCTGTGCTCCGACAGTTTCAGCTTTGCCGTTTCAGACACGATTACTGTGATCTCGTGTTGATGTTTCAAAGGGGCAGTACAACCCATCTGTGGGGTCAGATGGTGGGGAAAGGGGTCAGGGTAGGCGCCTCCAGCTTTGGGGGCATCTGTCTGCACCTGGAGGCCTCGGGGAAGGCATCTCGGAAAAGGTGGCACCAGAACTGAGTGTTGTAGTCCGCATAGAGGTTCGTCCAGGCAAAGGAAAAGGGAAGTGTTTCAGCCCCAGGGACAGGTTTGAGCAAGGCATTGTCCCCAAGCCTGATGTCTCTGACCCTTCAGACACCCACGGTCTCCCTCCCTCACAGGGACTCTGCAAGCTTGGGTCTGCAGGTGGCACAGACTACGGCCTCAGGCAATTTGCTGAAGGGTCAACGGAGAAGCTGGCCAAACAGTGTCGCAAGTAAGGGGTCCTGTTTCCCTGAGCATGCCACCTCCTCTTCCAGATGGTGGGAGGCCCCACTGCCCAGCAATGGCGTCACCGCCCCCACCTGAGCCCAGAGCCCTCCTCCAGCGCCTCTCTCTCCCCAATTCCAGGTGGCTGTGCAATCCTTCCATAGACACCCGGACCCGGCGATGGGCTGTGGAGGGCATGGCCTACCTCACACTGGACGCCGACGTGAAGGATGACTTTGTGCAGGACCTCCCTGCCCTGCAGGCCATGTTTGAGCTGTCCAAGGCGAGTGTGGCCCTGACCCGAGGCCTCAAGGAAGATCCCCCCAGGGTCGGGCTCCCAGGGCCTTGTGAGGAGCCTGGGAAATCGGACCCCAGTGTCCTCACCCTGGCTGTGCCCTCTGCTCCCGGATCCCGGGAGCAGACCCTCATTTTACCTGACTGCAAACTGGGCTCGCAATGCTTCGTGCCTTCCGGGCAGCGGGAGGATGAGCAAGAGGATGGTGATTTTGCCTCAGGATCCTCAGGAAGTGAGACCTGAAGCACCTGGAGGCAGTGCCAGGCCTCCTGGGGGCTCCCCTCTCCTTCCGGGCCCCTCTCAGCTGCCTCTTCTCTTTTTCACCACTAACGGGAGGAGTATGGGAGATTCCCCCCAGGGCCAGACCAGAGGGTGTCCAGCACCCACCCTGTCCCCATCCTATCCCATCCCCACCCCAGGGGAGGTAGGCTGGTATGTGTCAGTCTGGACTTTTCTTTCTTTCTTCTTTCCTTTCCTTCTTTTTTATTCATTGATTTTTTTTTTTTTAGAGAAAGAGAGAGAAAGAAACATCGATTTGTTGTTCCACTCATCCACGCATTCTTTGGTTCACTCTTGTATGTGCCCTGACCGGGGATCAAACCCGCAGCCTTGGCGTATGGGGACGACGCTCTAACCAACTGAGCTACCTGGCCAGGGCTGTCCTGAACTTTTCAAGGAGGCACAAAGCAGGGGTGCCCTCAGAGGACTCCCGCCTGTGCTGTCAGGGGTGCCGTTGAGGGTGCACCCTGTGGCAGCAGAGCCCGCTCCTTGCCCTCCGTGCGGCTGGCACTTGCCCTGAGCTGAGCCGTGCCAGCCACACGCTCCGCCCGAACCAACGTGCGGGCCAAGCGAGGGAGCCGTCTTGGAAGCAGAAGTTTGCTCTAACGTTTCATCTCTGCCTTCTCCCTGCTATCCCCTACCCCGTGCCCCCACCCCAGACCTCTGACAAGACCATCCTGTACTCCGTCGCCACCACCCTGGTGAACTGCACCAACAGCTATGACGTCAAGGAGGTCATTCCCGAGCTTGTGCAGCTGGCCAAGTTCTCCAAGCAGCATGTGCCGGAGGAGCACCCCAAGGTGGGGACGGGGACAGCCCGGGAGGGGGATCCGTGCCACCACACCTCCACAGAGGTGGAAGGAAAGATAGTGAGGTCAGGGTGCTGTGTGGGTGTAGGGGGAGAATTCTGCACAAGGGGAACTAAAGGTGATCATGGCAAACTTTCCCCACTAGGTGGCGCTCAGGTTTTTCTTAGTTTTAATGTTCTACTGGCTGGCCAGGTGGGGGCTGGGGGAGGTAAGGACCCCAGCAATTTGTAGTCGGAGAAAACAGGGCCATAGTGAACGCTTTGCCATTTATGTTGTTGATTTCATGGACGTCAGACAGTTGCATTTTATGTTCCCAACAACACATAAAAATTTATTTTCTGGGATGTCTGGTTTGGGGAGGTGTGTGCTAAGTAGGAGAAACGAGAGAAGAGACATGGATCAGCAGTGGCCGAGATGTCACAAATCCCTGCCCCCCCCCCCCCGCAGTGATGCCCCGGGCACACACAGGTACACTTTGTACGTGGTTTGCATGCGAATATATTGCACACCCATCGTATTTCCAGCCAGTGAAACACGGAGGTTTTTAAATCGATCAGAGTAACGTAACCACGTTGCAACACAGACAGGTGGAGGCAGGGAAACTGACCGCTCACAATGACATCCTCTCCCTCTGCCGCCCTCAGCACCTGGTGTGTTACTGTACCCACCTCAGAGTTTACTTTTTCTTCTATGCACCTTTTTTTCTTTACACAGTTACAATCAGAACGTCCTTATCACTTTGTACCCAAGTTGGGAAAACACTTTATTATGTGTTTGCTCACGGCCATGTCATTCTCCGAACTCGTTTCCAAAGCCGCATAGCCTCTCATGCAGGCGAGAGCGTATAGTGCGCGCTGCTGATGTCAATTCAAATGTGGCTTCTCCAGACGGCCCGTGACTGGCGGTCTGCGCCAGCGACTCTGAGGATTACCTGCAAAGACTATTCAACCCTGGGGCTGACTCTGGGTGTCCAGCAAAACGCAGTCCATTGTTGCGTGAGCTTTGTCAGCTCCCTCTCCCCCCTCACTCCGCCTGTACCTGCTACATACCCTATTGGAAAGTCAACCATTTGCAAAAAATAATAATAATAATTAAAACTAACATACGGGTCATCTAGTGTTTGGGGTTACCATTCTTTTATTCCACTCCTCTGTGAATGAAGAGTCTTTGGGAGTGATTCCTGCCCACACCAGCTACTCGGGCTGTGTGCTGGGGGCGGGGCCAGGAGGAGGAGGAGTTGCTCCGATGGCAACCACAGAACCTGCTGAAACCCCTTGGCTGTGGTTTGGAGGATGGGAATCTAGAGGAGTGTACCAGTTTCCTATTATTGTTACAACAAACCGCCACAAATATAATTGCCCCCAATAACACAGACTTACTATCTCCCAGTTCTGGAGGTCAGACATCTCAAGCAGCCTCACTGGGTCAAGGTCAAGTTCCCAGTAGGGCAGATTCCTTCTGGAGGCTCTGAGGGCACAATCTTCTCTTGTCTCTTTCGACTCCTGAAAGCCACCTGCCTTGGCCCGTGAGCTTGAGTCCCTTCAACCTTTGTTCCTGCCGTCCCCTGTCCTACTTCCACCTCTGACCTCCTGCCTCCCTCTGATAAAGCTCCTAGTGATTATACTGGGCCTGACCAGATAACCCAGGGTTATCGCCCCAGCTCAAGGCCCTTCATCACGTCTGCCAAGTCCCTTGTGCCAGGTAAGGTAACAAATCCACAGGTTCTGCGGATTAGCATGTGGACGCCTTGGGGAAATATTATTCCGGGTACCACAAGAGGTCAGAAATGCACCGTGTTCGCTCCAGTACAGATTGGCCTGGTGCCCGGGGCCCTTCTCCACTGCTGCCCTTTTGTGTCCCCAGGACAAGAAAGACTTCATAGAAATGCGGGTGAAGCGGCTCCTGAAGGCCGGTGTCATCTCCGCGCTGGCCTGCATGGTGAAAGCAGACAGTGCCATCCTCACCGACCAGACCAAAGAGCTGCTGGCCAGGTATGCCTGCAGTGGGCTGGGCTGGGGTCTGCGGGGACGGGAGGCAGGAGGCTGGGCAGCGAGGTAGAAGGGGCAAGGAGTAAATAAGGCAATGAGCCACTGAGGGGCCTCGGAGGAGCCTAAAGGGGACTGACCACAGAAAAGTGACACGGGGCACCAGGGATCACAAGTGAAAGTTTGCATCAGGAGGAAAGAGGTCACTCTCTGACTGGCTGCCTGGTTCCCAGGCTTTGTGTGGGACCTCCCGGTATTTCAAAGATGAGGGCACCATGTGAGTGCAGCCTGCGCTGGGGTGGCAGGGAGGCGGACGGGCTCACAGTTACAACGCAATGGAAAGAGGGTGGGCGGCCAGGAAGGCCTCCTGGCGGGTGTGACAGCCCCAGGGAGCTGTGAAGGAACAGAAGGAGCCACTCAGCCGCCGGGGGGGGTGGGGGTGGGGGGGGAAGGCTTCCCGGTGGAGGGAACAGTGCATGCAAAGGCACCAAGGATGGAGGAAGAATGAGTGAATTCGGGGTTCACCTGCAGTATGCATGGAGTGCGTGGGACGGGGGCAGCAGCACTAGGAAAGACCAGAGAGGGAGACAGGGCCAGGTCACGGAGGTCCTGGGGTGCCTCTCTGTTGACCTTCTTCCCGTGGTTGGTGGGCAGCGAGGAGCTACTCATCGCCTCCCCCAATAAGGATGGGGTGGCTCTTCGCAGCCTCACTGGGCCCACTTCCTCCCCAGCCACTGACGTTCTTGGTAGTATCTTCCCACGATGCGCAGCGGTAGCACCTTCCCGGGCTTCCCTGGCTCCCACTGGCTGGCGGCTGGTGCCTGGGAGGGCCGTGCTGGTGCATGCCATGCTCTGTGTCCTTACTCCACAGGGTATTCCTGGCGCTGTGTGACAACCCAAAGGACCGAGGCACCATTGTGGCTCAAGGGGGTGGCAAGGTAAGTGGGCGGGATGAGGTTCTTGCCATCCTAGAAGGAGCTGTGCCGGGGAGGAGCACACCTGGTGGGTGTGTGCACCTGCATGCACACAGGTACACAAGCACACACACTGTTGGCCTGGCACGAGAATAATGTGCCCTCTGCCCCAACCTGACCTTCTGGAATACGGCCATTCAGGTAACTGTGCTGTCTGTGCGCATGGCCCCAGTCCAACCTCTGCCTGATTTTGTGACATGTCCTGGGACCTGCTGTGGAAGCTCACCTGTCCCCCTGGCCACTGGAAGGAAGTACAGAAACAGACGTGGACTTGGCTGCGGAAGGCTGGCCATTGAGTCTTCACTCGTCCCCTAGTTAGTTGCCCAATCTTGGGTGAATTACTTAATCTCCCTGATCCACAGTTTCCTCATCTGCAAAATGGGGGTGGGGGTGGGAATCACATGCTCGCTTTGCGGAGTGTCACCAGGGTTAGCGGGAATACACTTGAAGTGTTGGCTCCCAGTCGGTACTCAAGAAACGGCGGCTGCTGTGATTAGGTTTGACTTAGGCAGAAAGTGAAAAATCAGTGTATCAGTCTATTTGCTTTTCCCAAAGCCCATGAGTGTATGGATGGTGGGGAGCGTGGGGATGAGTCCCTGATGGGCGCTGGGACCCCGGGGAGTGAATCTGTGATTAAGTGGTTCATTGTTCTCTGTGATGCCCAGGAGTTGATTATAATGCCGACTCCTCCTGAACTTCCGATGGAACAGACAGGCAGGCAGCAGCTGGAGGGTAGGGAGAGGGGCCTCTGGGCATCTGTGACCCAGGAGTGACTGTGCCCTTCCTTGCAGGCCCTGATCCCGCTGGCTGTGGAGGGCACCGAAGTGGGCAAGGTGAAGGCAGCCCATGCCCTGGCGAAGATCGCTGCCGTCTCCAACCCGGACATGGCCTTCCCCGGCGAGCGGGTGGGTGTCCGGGTGGGTGTCCGGGTGGGTGGGACGGGGTGACGGGAGGAGTCTCCTCTGCCCCAAAGGGGCCTTTCTTCTTGTCCCCCTGTTTCTGGCCTGGGAAGGGGCATGGTGCTGGCACAGAGGGGACAGTGAATTGGAGGCTCCTGGACTCCAGAGTTAGCTTTGCCTGTGGCTAATGAGGCTAGCCTCTCACAACCCATCTTGTCTGCAAGTAAAGGAAATGTCCCTGCCTTTCAGGGTCATTGTCAAAGTTGAATCAGACAGTGGGTGGACCAGTGCTTTGGACATTCTAAAGCTGGACACCTGTAAACGTCAGAAATGGGGATTATGGTCTCCACCTGACCCACTGCTCAACCCCGCCCCCACAGGTATACGAGGTGGTGCGGCCCCTCGTGAGCCTCCTGGACACGCAGAGGGATGGGCTGCAGAACTACGAGGCCCTCCTAGGCCTCACCAACCTGTCAGGGCGGAGCGAGAAACTTCGGTGAGTGGGGCGTGGAGGGGGCAGGGGTGAAGACCGGTGTCCCAGGGAGGGTTTGGTTGAATTTCACGCCTACCCTGTGGGGAGGCCACTCTGTTCCAAGGCCAGGGTCAAAGGCAGCAGGAAGGCACTGGGAGGGATTTGAGGGAGCACTTGGAAACCCCACCAGGTGAATGTACACACCACGGGAGGCTGTGAAAAGACTTCCTTCTGAAGCTATAAAAAGATTCCCCGAGGGATGGGTGGAAAGAAAGTGTGTTCCTTCTCAGGAGCAGGGGTGGTGGAGTGTGTTGGGTTGAGATTCTTTTGGTGCCAAGTGGCAGAGAACTCAACTCGGACCAGTTTAAGCATCAAGGGGATTTAGTGGCTCATGGAAATAGGAAGTCTGGGGTGCGCCAGACTCAGGTGCGGCTTCTGCAGGGGTTGCTGAGCTGACCTGGGGCCTGGTTCTCTGCTCTGGGGGCCGGGGGTGGGAGAGGGGCTTTCCATCTCCCTCGCAGTCACGAGGCTTCACTTTCACATCCAGCAGGAAATGGTTTCATCTTCTTCTTGGCTTCTTACCCAGCAGGCAAGGGAGAGGAAGAGAATTTCTCTTCCCCAGCAATAATAGGAAAAAAACCTCCAGCTGGGTGACATTGTCTTCCTGGAACCCGTCACTGTGGCCAGGAAGCTGTGCCATGCCATTTAGTTGATGCCCACCGGTGCCCCTCCTGGGGCTGGGGGCAGGATCAAGGCCACAGAAGCCAGGCCGGCTGGGGACGTGGGAGGGACGCCACTAGGGCGGGGAAAGGGCGCCCGGGTGGCCCCAAACCCCAGCTGTTCACAACCGAGGGGAGCTCAGCGGCCGCTCTTCCTCCGCCCCTCCCTCCCCCGCCCTAGGCAGAAGATCTTCAAGGAGAGGGCCCTGCCTGACATTGAAAACTACATGTTCGAGAATCACGACCAGCTGCGGCAGGCGGCCACTGAGTGCATGTGCAACATGGTGCTGCACAAGGAGGTGCGGGTCGAGGCGGGGGGGGGAGTGGGGGCAGGGGGGGCCCCAGGCCGGGCCTGGCGCGAGGCTGGGGCCATCATCACGGCATTCGGGTGGCATTTCTGCCAGAGAAACAGGAACCCCGGATCTTTTCTGGATGACGGCCCCTGAGGGGAATCCAGGGAGGAAGGAGGCAGAAGAAAGCAGACAAGGTGGGATTACCCCCAGCTGGGGCTTCGACCCCAGAGCTTGCGCTGGAGGAGGTGGAAGGGACCAGTTACCCAAGTTATTTAGGTCTAAATGACCTCATAGCAAAGCAGGATCTGAGAGCAGGGCCTCTCAGAGGTCAGGAGAGGCTCGGCCAGCTCCATATGTATAATCAACCCTGTATATTGTTCCACGTGTATTATATGTATTCCACATACATTCTGTGTACGGCAGAAGTGCCAAGGCAGTTGCAATGTCGGTATGTGTACCCCCGAAGCGAGCACAGCAGTTTTAGAATGTTTTAAATGTGAACAGAATGAACCGTCGCTGTTGCCATAGAAACCGCCTCGCACTGTAACTGCGCTCTTCACAGAACAATCGCAGGCCTTGTAACAATACAGTGAATTCGGAACCTGCGGGCGGCCTCATGGTGCAGGGAAGGGACCGGCTGCAGCCGGACGTGAATGCACGTCCTCCCCTCTCCCTCCCACTGGAGGAGTTCGCTCTGCCTGTGCGTGTAGCCTCCTTGGAGGTAACAGCAGGGGGTCAGTCCGAGGCTCCTTCCTCTGGGACGTGGGGGCCAGGCCGAGGGGCCCAGCGTGAGGCGCACCCTGTCCTCTTCCCCGTAAGTCCTGGATCTGCTCATTGTTGCAGGAGGAAAATTTGACCCGTGAAAGCCCGTTACAGTCGCACGGTGGAAAGCTCCCCGGGCCCACCAGGGAGCTGCCTGGGGCTGGGCTGGGGGCCTGGCAGCTGTGGATGTGGGAGGAGAGCTTGCGTCCCAGCGTCGGGGTGGGGGTCGCACTGGGAAGGGGCGGCAGCCTTCCTGGTGGGAGCACCAGCTGCTGTGACAAGCAAAACCTAACTATGCCGAGGGCCAGCCTGACCGGAGGGCTCCTTTGTCACGCATGTTTGGACCCCACTGCTCACTTCCAAGCAGTGACTCACGGGCCCAGGCTTCTCGCATCACCGAGAACTGCATCCCTCTGCCTCCTTGGGAGTGGCCTCTATTCAGAGGGTGAACCTGGAGGGGGACCCTGGGAGGGGCACCTGCAGGGCTCACCCTGGTGGCCTGGGACTGACACGCATCACTCCCACTCATGACCCATTGCTGAGACCGGTCATGGCACATGTAGGTGCGGGGCGTGGGGGAACGCCCTGCTGTGGGGCAGCTGCTTCCCGTTCACGGCTGTGACCCTCGAGGAGCGACCGCACTGACCTTCCCTGCCATACTCTCACTTCTGGGGACCCCGATCCTGCTCCAGGGAGACACAGGGGGAGGGTTGTAACCTGGGCAGCTGTGATCTTTGACTCCTTTTGGAGTTCCACTCCTAGGACACCTGACCCTATAAAATGCCCTTAAACTTGACCAATCACATATCACTGCAGAGCAGACAGACAGAGGGGTCAGCGGGCTGTGTCAGGGCCCTGGGCCCCAGGGGACTCCTCTCCTGCTTTTGGATCCTTGGAAAGCCTCGTCTCTTTAGTACCAGATAAACCTCACACTGTCCCCTGCTCTCGCCACAGCCCTGTGCCTGTAGGGGCTACAGAGTCATTTCAGGGCAGACCCTGAAGGCCCAGCTGCTGGGAGAAAAGCACTCCAGGCTTCTGCAAAGGGAGGGGAGCCACGTGCTTCAGGCCACATCTGCCCTTGAAGAGCCGGCGTCCGCCTCTTTCCCAGGCGGCGGCGGCTGGCCGAATGCCGACAGAGAGGGTGGTGTCGGGAATCCCTTGTTTCCTCTAACCTTTTACTGGACGATATTATAGCCCCTTCATCCAGCCAACCAGGGAAGACTTCCTGGGGGAGGTGGCGTGGGTGAGTTTTTCTAAGGAAAGCTCCGAGAGATCCTGGGTCAGAAAACGTGGCCTCAGGAGCGTCTTTCCCTCCCCAGGCTAGCAGGTGAAGGCACTTTTCTCTGAGCCTCGTGCCCTCCGCCCACAGGTGCAGGAGAGGTTCCTGGCGGACGGGAACGACCGGCTGAAGCTGCTGGTGCTGCTCTGCGGGGAGGACGATGAGAAGGTGCAGAACGCAGCCGCGGGGGCCCTGGCCATGCTGACGGCAGCCCGTCAGAAACTGTGCCTCAAGATGACCCAAGTGGTGAGAGAGGGCCCTGGGGGCCGGAGGGGAGGGTGGGCTCTAGGGGATCTCTGTGCGCCCAGACCACATGCTCGGTACGGTCCTTCCCTGGGTGGGGGAACCGCTCCCAGCGCCCCCTGTTCCTACCACCGACGGAGAGGAGGGTCTACACCCTGTGGCCCGTTGTGTTCATTATTTGAACTTTCCGAGTTTTCCAGTTCAAGCCCCTTCCACTGTGGTTTCACCTGCTGCCTTTGGTGGTGCTTATGACTCATTGTTTCAAAGCAGCAGCATTGACAGCCACAGCACGAAGCTCTGCTGTGGAGCCTCCAGCTCCCCAAGAGGAGCATAGGCGTGGTTGGGGTCCCAGGGGGAGCTCTCTGAAGTGGACACGGTGTCCCGTCCCTTTGGTGGCGCTGTGGCCATCGCAGCAGGGTGTAACGAAAGGGATATTTACAGTCACGTACATGGGGGTGCAGAATGAAAGTTTATTTCTCCAAACTGAACTGAGTTCACCGCCGTCACCTCTACTGGTGGAGAAAAATGTAAACACCTCGACCCAAATGTACTCAAATCAGGACTGCTTTAAAGACAGGCAGGCTCTTTTGGATGCTCAGTTTAATGTAGGTGTGTGTGGGGGGAGGTGTTTTCTGAGGTCCACAGTGCTGGTGCTGTCCTGGCCCCAGGGGAGGGCTGTCCCTGCCAGACCTGGCTCATCCCGCTTGGTCCTTGGGCGTCAGCACTTTCCCTGAGGCAAGCGTCTCAACCCTGGAGGGTGTGCAAGAGTCACGGAAAGGGGGTAGGGGAAGGGGGGAATCTGGTTAAATTACTTTCCTCAGATATTCTGATTCAGAATTGGGGGTGGGGGGTGCTGATGCTGCTAGCCTAAGTAGCCTCTGCTGCAGCAACTGGTCACACACTCCCACCCCCAGTCCCCCGCAGGGCGCTCTGTGACTCTCCCATTTCCTGGGCTCCAGGGACCCAAGGGGCCCACGTAGGCACATGCTGAGTCCCGGATACACACAGGACCAGGGGTGTGCTTGCCCTTTCAGAGCCCAGAATCTGGGCCTGGCCGATGCCTTCTGTTTGTCTTGTCCAAAATCTCTTCTCTCAGTCCCCCCACTGATTCCTCTGACCCTTCCTTCCCCGCCTTCCCCGCTCCAGACGACGCAGTGGTTGGAGATCCTACAGAGGCTTTGCCTGCATGACCAGCTGTGTGTCCAGCACCGGGGCCTGGTCATTGCCTACAACCTGCTGGCAGCCGACGCGGAGCTGGCCAAGACGCTGGTGGAGAGTGAGCTGCTGGAGATCCTGACCGTGGTGGGCAAGCAGGAGCCGGACGAGAAGAAGGCGGCCGTGATTCAGACGGCCCGGGAGTGTCTGGTCAAGTGCATGGACTACGGCTTCATTAAACCAGTGTCTTAGGGGCCCACGGGCATGCGGGGCTGATCCGGCGCTGGGCGGGGTCCTGGACTGGGAACTCCTGGAGTGTCCATCTGTCTGGGGGTCACAGCAGTGACGATGGGGTCTCCATGACATTAGAAAAAAATACTTGGTTGTTCTTGAGTTGTGAATCTTCCCCTTTGCCCAAAGTATGTCTGTTTCATTGGCTCTCTTGTTCCCTGTCTCCCCACACCTGTCATGTTCTAGAAACTCCTAGAATAATTTTTATCTGTAATCTGGAGGACAGGTTGGCTCATTCTGTACCCATTCCAAATGCCAAGATAAAGGGCTGAAGGTCTTCATATTTGGGGAAATGACTCATGTGGTGAGGTAGGAGCTCACAGGTGCGTGGATTTAAAGGTCAGTGCCGTGTCTGGATGTGGGTCTGTGTGGGTTTCCACGCTCTCTCTCCCATACCGTCTGACTAAGGCCACTTAGAACTGCATGCCTCCGCTCCGTGCCCGGTCCTCGCCCCGTATCCCATCCCTCCCTCAGCTGGGATGGACATGCAGCCCCTGTTCCACAGTGAGACATGATTTTTGCAACTTGCTTGGGAAAATCTTCCAAGCAAGATGGGCATGCTGAATAGAAATGAAATCAACGCAAAGTACTGTAATAACAAAATTTCATTGGTTCATAGATCTTGTCTGTCCAGGGAAAGTTCAGATATTGCTAGGTCAGGGTTCAAATGCTGTCACCAACATTATTTTCTGGGTGGGTGTTTTTATCTCTCACTCATCCCCCCGTCCCATATCTTGGCTTTGGTTTCCTCTGGGTTGGCCTTACTTTCTGGCGGGCTCCCTCCCTGTGGCAGGAAGGAAGCTCCGGCCTCACATAGTTACTGTGTGGCTCATGGCATGAAAGGGAAGAGAGAAAACCACTCTGAGCCCAGCACAGTTCCCAGTAACGACTGTGAAGTGTCGAGCTTCCACCACATTTCAACTTATTGCACTGACAGAATAAAGAAGAAAAAGCAATGTGATTATATACCAATAGATGCAGGAAAACGTTTGGTAAAATTAGACAACTCATGATGACATTTTTCAGGAAACTAAAAATAGGAGGCATCCTTGGTTGGTTAAACATTGTGTGCATTAAAATCTATAGTCAACACCATGTTTAATGATCCCCCTGAGATTAAGAATGAAACGATACTTGCTATTATCAATTCTATTTGGCTTTGTACCAGGGGGTCTCGCCAGTGCAATAACGTGAGAAAAGGAAATGGAAGTTGTGAAGATTGAAAACCAAGAACTAAAACTCAAATTATTCACAGCACAGGATTGCCCATCCATGCATACAATCTGAAAAAAAAAATCTACAGATAAACTTTTGGAAATAGTCAATGAATTTAGATAAAAAGTCAATTTACAAAAGGCAACTGTGTTTCTGTATCCCTGTAACAAGCAGCTAGGAAATTAAAATTTGATTGCCATTTATAATAACAGAATACATCAAAGGACCGGGGATAAGTCCTGGGAAAGATTTCTAAGGGCTTTACATAGAAAACTGCGAAATGCTATGGAGAGAAATAAAAGGAAGCCCACGTAAATGCGAGAGAGTCCCACGCTCATGGCCTGGATGACCCAGCGCTATAGGGACGTACGTTCTCCCCAGACTGACATGTAGACTCCATGAAATACCAGTCAGACTTTGAGACTTTTGGGGGACAGAGACTAAGTTGTCTCTGACATGTATCTGAAAAGAAAAGAGTCAAGAATAGTAATGGCTGGTGTTTTTTTTTAATTGATTTGACAGGAAGGGAGAGAGAAACACTGATTTGTTGTTCCACTTATTTATGCATTTACTGGTTGCCTCTTGTACGAGCTGTGACCGGGGATTGAACTGGAAACCTCAGAGAATCAGGATGACACTCCAGCCGACTGAGCTACCCAGCCAGAGCCTAGTACTGACTGAATTGAAAAGTGAAATTGGAGCAAACTCCTTGAAAAGATACTTCATAAAAGGGGCCATAAGTATATAAAAGAGGCTCAACCTTACTGGTCACCAGGAAAATGGAAAATAAAATTATTCTGAGAAGCCACGATAGACTCATCAGAATGACAGGTATGAAAAACACAGAGAAAAACCAAGTGTTGGTGAGTGTGCAGAGTAGCTGAAACTCTCATACACTGCACGTGGAAATTTAAATTGTTCTAGCCACTCAGGGAAATGTATGTGGCGGCGTCCCCTAAACGTGTTTGGCAGTATGCACTAAAATTAAACATCAGCATCTCCTAGGTACACAGACAGCGGAAACAGGTACTTCCATGCACCCAAAAACATAGACAACAAATTTTTCATCCATAAATCCAATGTCCATAGAAAACAAACCACTTCTACACGCACTGTGGAGGCAACTCACCAGCATAATATTCAGGGAAAGAAGCTGGACCTAACAGATTATACCTCAGAGCCAGTGATTCCATACGTAGAGATTCAAAACCAGACAAAACATAGCCGATGTGTTGAAAGTCAGGACATTGTTTGCTGGTAGGAAGCAGGGCGAGGGTGGTGGTGGGCAGGGGCGCAGAGAGCTGCTGATTCGGGGCTTGGTTGCGTTCGCCGCCACCAAGCTTATGACTTGTGTGTGTTTCCGCTCCATTTCCCTCTCCCCTGATGGAGATATTCCTCAGCCTTTGTTCTCAACAGGATGTTCCCGTCTCATTTTCCTTTTTTCAAAGATTTTATATTTTCAGAGTCAGGGGAAGGGAAGGAGAAAGAGAGGGAGAGAAACATCAGTGTGTGGTTGCCTCTCGTGTGCCCTCTCACTGGGGACCTGGCCTGCAACCCAAGCATGTGCCCCGACTGGGAATCGAACCAGCGACCCCTTGGTTCACAGCCTGCGCTCAACCCGCTGAGCTACCCCAGCCAGGGCTCTTGTCATTTTCGCACAGTCCCCCTGGGAGCACTCTTCATGCTCATTCTTCCAGCCTGATTCTGTCTGTGTCCGTGTCCCCGTCCTAGGTCTTTCTCTGGAACTCTCGCCACACGCGATCGGTGTCTCCCTGTCCCTCTTTGACCACATCCAGTTAATCAGCATCTTGTTAGTTTTTTTATTGTAAAAATGCATAACATAAAAGTTACCGTTTTAAGCGTACGGTTTTGCGGTGTGCAGTATACTCACACTCACAGATGAAACAGACTGCAGCCTTTCTTACAGTGCAGAACTAAAACTTCATGCCCGTCACACGGCGACTCCTCTCTCCTCCTTCCCCGGCCCCTGGGAACCACCTTTCTACTTCCTGCTTCTGCTCATTTGGACTGCACTAGGTACCGCGTGTAAGTGGAATCATGCATTACTTGTCTTTTGTTAGTGACTTATTTCACTTAGCATGATGCCTGCAAGGTCCATGCGTGTTGCAGGATGTGATGGGATTTTCTTCCGTTTTCACTCTGGACAATATTTCACGTTCAACACGAGAAAATGTTTGGTGAGCATTCCTGAGGTTATTGGCATTAAGCCAACAAGTATTTACTGAATCACTATGTGCCGGGTCCTAGGCAGGGTTCTCCAAGGGAGACAAAATTCTTCTTTCCAAGACTCTTACAATTCATTCATTTATTCAACAAACACTGCCAGATAATGCGGCAATGATGGAGATACAGTATCATACAACATAGACATGATACCTGGCCTCACGGAGGTGTTGATTTAATAAGGGAGACACTCATATCAGCAATGATAAAAAGAATTATTTAATTAGAATTGTTATAAGAGTCCTTAATGAAAAGTACAGGACTCCATGAGAACTTTTTTGAAATCAGCTTTAAAAAAAAATTTTACATATATATGTTTTTTTTTTTTATTGTTGTTTTTTTAAGACAGAGAAGGGCTCTGTGGATTGAGCACAGGCTGTGAACCAAGGGGTCGCTGATTTGATTCCCAGTCAGGGCATGTGCCTGGGTTGTGAGCCAGGTCCCCTGTAGGGGGCATGTGAAAGGCAACCACACATTGATGTTTCTCTCCCTCTCTTTCTCCCTCCCTTTCTCTCTCTCTCTCTCTCTCTCTCTTTTAAAGATTTTATTTATTTTCAGAGGGAAAGTAAGGGAGGGAGAAAGAGAGGGAGAGAAACTTCCATAGTTCCCATGTGCACCTGGCCTGACCCTGGGCCACCCCGACTGGGGGTACTGTGCCCCAACAATGCCCTGATGGGAGAGGAGCCACACCCTTACCCTGCCAGGAGAACCATGCCAGCACCCCAACCCAGGGACTGAGCCCTGACATGGGTAGGGGGTGACCTCGGACCAAAGCAGCAAACTTTCACCTTGCAGGGTGAGGCCCAACTAACTGAACCACAATGGTCAGGGCTCTAGGAGAACACATCATGGAAGGGAGAGGGGAGGGAAAGAGGGCGGGGTGGGGGAATAAGACATGCGCATAGATAAGTATAAGAAAAGAATGTGCTAAGTTCCATGAGAACCTTGAGCAAAGCACTAATGAACTGGGAGAAAGGAGAATCGTACTGAACAGAGCAATGTGTTCAAGATCCACAAGGACTGTTCTTTAACGGTGAGTCTCTGGGCACCAGCAAAGGTGGTGGTCCGAGTGAGGAAGGGGATGCATGTTTGTCCAGCATCCTCTAAATTCTCCGAGCGTCACTGGGGAGCTGGCCAGAAAGGCAGAATCTGCCCTGGCTGGTGTGGCTCAGTGGGTTGAGCACTGGCCTGCAAACCCAGGGGTCGCTGGTTTGATTCCCAGTCGGGGCACGTGCCTGGGTTAAGGACCAGGTCCCTAGTGAGGGGTGTGTGAGAGGCAACCACACATTGATGCTTCTCTCCCTCTCTTTCTCCCTCCCTTCCCCTGTCTAAAAATAAATAAAATCTTAAAAAAAAAATAAGAAAGAAATGCAGAATCTCAGAACTGACTCCCAAACAACTGAATCAAAACCTGCATTTTAAAAAAGATTTTATTTATGTATTTTTAGACAGAGAGGAAGGGAGGAAGAAAGAGAGGGAGGGAGAGAAACATCAATGTGTGGTTTCCTCTAGTGTGCCCTCCACTGGGGACCTGACCCACAACCCAGGCATGTGCCCCGACTGGGAATCAAACCAGTGACTCTTTGGTTTGCAGGCTGGTGCTCAATCCACTGAGCCACACCAGCCAGGGTGGAACCTGCATTTTTTAAATAAAACGCCCAGGTGATTCATACAGACCCCACAGATACCAAAATAAATAAAGGCATCGTGTCCGAGTGCTGTGATACATTTTGTACTGCCACTGACATGAGCAAATGCCACGGTTACACACGGTCCCACCAAGGCCAGGCCTCGGCCTTCAATGGGGAGGCAGAAAAGAAAGTGCATTGGTTAGGCGGAGTCAGTTTCCTGGTTTTTTTAAACGTGTACCTCATGTTAGTTAAGTAACCTCATTTTTTAGAGCTGTTTGAAGTTCCTAGCAAAACTGAGCAGAAAAGAGAGTTATCACACACCTCGTATCCCCACCCCACACACGAGGGCACCACTCTGCACCGGAGTGTCATGTTTGTGACAAGGAACAAACCCACACCGACACATCAGTGTAGCCCAAAGCCCGGCGTTTCTACTAGGGTCCACTCTTGGTGTTGCACGGGCTACCGGTGAGGACAGAAGTTTAATGACATGTGTCCACCGTTATGGTATCATACAAGGCAGCCCTATCGATCCTCGGAGGTTGTTTGTTGATGTTCAACAGGCACCAGAAGTCATGGGTTAGGAAAAGTCAGTTTCCCTTTCAGAAAGAATTCAAGAGCTCCTTTAGCTGTTGCAGAGACTGACCACGTTTTGTGTTTGTTTCCGAGCCTCAGAATAAAAGGAATTCTGTGCGCTCTGAGCGGAGAGGACGAGGGAAGAGTGGGTCCGTGTCAAACCAGACTTCTTGTGCCCCTTCACAGGCTCGGTCCGTTTTGGTCACAGACTCCCAGCCATTGCTGTTGCAAATTCCATACCACCTTGGAATTATTTTCTTCTTCCTGAAGTATTTAATACGTTAAAGCTTCAGTCACCCTCGGTCTGATCGTATATTTAATCAAGTTTGTTTGATTTCGCTTTTTGAAAGTCATTTAAAAATGAGTACTTTAGCCCTGGCTGGTGTGGCCCAGTGGATGGAGCACCAGCCTGTGAACCAAAGGGTCTGTATTGTTTATGTCAAAGAAAGTGAAACCTGAAGTCACATGACTTCCCCACAGCTTCCCAGTGCAACAGCCAGACTCCAAGGACGGTAATCTTTCTACTGACCAAGCTGTTTAGCTCTTACAAACCCCATTTGAAGGAGCTTCCAGTAAACCTGGAAATTTTGTATCAACTGAATCACTTCCTACTGCAATGGTATTCCTTGTCTTTGCAAGGAGATGCCTGTTATGGTTGACCAGATGGCCCCAAATGCTACCTAGTCATTCTAGGATGAAGCAATGGTGATGGTTTGTAACAAAGCAGATTTAAGAAGAATGCAAATGATTCATGACTCAAGGTCTCAAAAAAAAAAAACCCCTACTAATATCCATTGTTTATGTGGACTCATAACATTCTGAACCAGTTTTCCACTAAACTTCTGTTCTAACATACCACTACATTTCAGTTACAAAGTTTCCCAAGAATTTGAAACTAATCCCAAAGCAACCATATTTTTAAAGTTGTAATATGGTGAGTTCACAAAATGCCATAAACTCATCAAGTTTATACTTGAATACTAAGCCATGTTATGTTGCAAGGGCCTTGGATTCTGAGACTGCATTATGAGAACTGTTTTCATTTTTATTTTCACCAGCAAAAGATAGGCTTATTCAGGAATAGCAGAGAATTGTCATTTGGGCCAAGCATGCCATAGCAAAACCTATAGGCAAGCCCACTCAACAGAGGAGAGGGAGGAGGAAAGGAGGAGGTTGGGTGGGTGCTCTGGAGGAAAGAGTTGTGGTGGAAAGTGAGAGCTCAGGGCGGTGATGGCTTCTCATTGGCTGAGTTGTAACAGTTCCTATTGGCTGGACTTGTTGCTGGGTGAGAAGTCCTCCATTCTTTCAAGTTAGTGTTTTGGGTTCCTTTGGATATATTCCCAGAAGTGGGGTGGCTGAATCAAAAGACAGATCCATTTTTACATTTTTGAGGTATCTCCATACTGCTTTCCACAGTGGCTGCACCAGTCTGCATCCCACCAATGGTGCAAAAGTGTTCCCCTCTCTCCACACCCTCACCAGACTTCTTGTCTGTTGATTTATTGGTGATGGCCATTCTGACAGGTGTGAGGCAATATCTCACTGTGGCTTTAATTTGCATCTCTCTGATGGCTAGTGATGCTGAACATCTTTTCATATGTCTATGGGCTGTCTGTGTTCTCTTCCCAGAAGTGTCTATTCAGGTCCTTTGTCCATTTTTAAGTTGAATTGCTTGTTTTTTTTTTAGTGTTGAATTTTGTAAGTTCTTTATAAATGTTGGATATTAACCCCTCATCAGATTTATTGGTGGATATGTACTCCCATTCTGTGGGCTGCCTTTTTTTATTTTGTTGATGTTTTCCTTTACTGTTCAAAAACTTTTCAGTTTGAAGTAGTCCCATTTGTTTATTTTTTCTTTTGTTTCCCTTGCCTGGGGAGATATATCTGATAAAATATTGCCATGAGCTATGTCCAAGATTTTGCTGCTTGTATTTTCTTTTAGGATTTTTATGGTTTGGGGTCTAACATTTAAGTCTAATTCTAAAGAACAAAAGCCCCCTTATGTTCACTGCAGCATTATCTATAATTGCCAAGATATAGAAGCAGCCCAGATGCCCATCAGTAGCTGAGTGGAGAAAACAACTACGGGACATTTACACAATGGAATACTATTCAACTATTTAAAAAAAAAAGAATATTTTACCTGGAGAATATTATGCTACGTGAAATAAGCCAGTCAGAGAGAGACAAATACCATATGATTTCTCTCATATGTGGACTCTAGTGAGCAAACTGAACTAACAAGCAAAATAGAGACGGACTGACAGCTGGGGCATGGGGGGTGGGGGCAGGTTAGGGGTGGAGGGACTGAGCAAAAAGGAGAAAGAACTCATGGGCATGGACAACAGTGTGGTGATTGCAGAGGGCAGAGGGGGGACTAAATGGTAATAGAAAAAATGCAATAAAAAAGTGAAACTGAAAAAGGTGTATTAAAAAAAAGAGAGAAGTAAAAAGAAAAGAAGAAGTCTTCCTTCCTGCCTATATAAGTCATCTGGAACAGAGTTTGTGTACGGTGTGCAGTAGGAGTCAAGATTCATCTTTTCCCGTACGGTTATCCAGCTGGCCCCGACACGGCCTCTTAGCACATGCTTAATGATCTGGCTTTTGTTGGGTTAGATGTCAGGCCATTGTTAACAATGATCGTTCTGTAGTTTAGTTGTAACTTGAATGTGGTCTCTGGATGAGACAAGCACACACCCCGCCATGTTCGTGGGGGGCCCGCATGAACTGTTTTAGACGTTCTAATTCTCCCACAACTATTGTGGCCCCTTTGTGGTTCTTTGCTGAGGGGGATCTGGTGGGCTGACGACTGCCTCCCCATGGTCTGAATCACTCCTGTAACAAATGATCACAGACGCAGTGGCCTAACGCCAGGCAGACTTACTACTGCACAGTTCTGGCAACCGGAAGTCCCAAAAGGGTCTCCCCGTGCTGGAACCAAGGCACTGGCGGGACCGAGTTGCTCTCTGGAAGATCTAGGGGAGAATCAGCTTTCTGGCTTTTCCAGCTCCTAGAGGCTGCCGGCATCTCCTGGCTCCCGACTCCCGACTCCCTTCCACCTCCAAGCAAGTATGGCTGGCCGAGGCTTCTCCCCTGGCGTCTCTGACACTCGCTCACTCTTCTGTCTCCTCCCACAGCTAAAGGACACTCACGATGACATGAAGCCCACTCAGATAATTCAGGACGATCTCCTTATTTTAAGCTCAGCAAATTAGCAACTTTAACTCTGCCTGCAATCTTAATTCTCCCTGCCTTGCAACATAAATGCTTCACAGGTTCTGGGGATTGGGAACGTGGACATCTTCGGGAGGCCATTATTCTGCCTACCACGTTCGTTCTCAGTGAGCTACAGGTCCGAGGGAGGGCGCAGAGGGAAAATTCCAAGCCACACTTTCACTTTCCTACACATGCAAAGCAAAGGGAGCATTGGGCTCCCACAACTGGGCTCCTTCAGGAAAAGTATCATCGCCCCCTAGGACGGGAAAAACACCAGGAGGCTTCTGGGTCTCAGGGTGGGCGCCGGGAGGGCCAGAGAACCCAGATTCACCCCACCATTGTCCCTGATGGGTGCGGTCTGCATACTCACTTGTAAAGGGTGCCTCATCCCTCCTCCCAGTAAACTTATGGTGAGATTTCACCCCACTTTGTCAACGACAAACATCGTTCTTAAGAAACACCAAGGCCTGGTCGGGTGGCTCAGTTGGCTGGAGCATCATCTTGGGCACCAAAAGCTTGTGAGTTCAATTACTGGTCCAGGCACATACCTAGGTTGTGGGTTTGACCCCCAGTCAGGGCACACACGGGAGGCAGCCTACCGATGTCTCTCTCTCTCTCTCTCCCCACCTTCCACTCTTTCTAAAATCGATAAAAGCACATCCTCAGGTAAGGATTTAAAAAAATTGTTAAGATATGTTTACATAAAATTTATTTTTAAAATGTTGTTACTGACAAAAGTAAAAAAGAAGAAAACGGAAAATATGTTTCCGCCCGAGAAGGGAGGACTGTGAACGAGAAAGTCTTCGGAGGCACTGATGACGCTCGGAGCCGAGACCCCAGCTGCCGTAACCCGCGGTGTCCTCGCAAAAGTTTTGGCGTAAAAGCCGACCGGGCACCCTGTCATGGAGCAGGGAGCCTCAGCATCAGTCTCCCCGTGTCTCTCACCAAGAACGCCGATCGGGCTTTCTATGGGCCAAGACCTATCGACCAACGCATGCAGCCCCCGACCTTACTGCGACCTCCACCCCAGGTGCAGGCAGGGGTCACTGGCACGGGGCTAGCCTAGGCACAATTCTCCCTGCAGAGACTGCTGGAAACTTACGGGGCCGCACTCCCTTAACCCACCTCACTTCCTGTTCGCCTGCTCCCTGCTGGGCGTGTTGAGAAAAACGGTACAAAGTTGCATTGATTGAGGGTGTGCACACGCACACCTGAGTGACCCGAGGTGGCTCTTGGCATGTCCTATTCTTAGACAGACCAGACTTGAGCGTTTTACTTTTAATGTTGAGTAAATGCTAAGAACAAATCACATTCTGCTTTTACTTCCCTACACTACAAATAACTGGTGAATACAGGGGAGTTCAAATGACCATTATTTTTGTACTTTCCGTATATACCCCTTCTAAAGAAGTACTTTAGAGAATACTTCCAAAAATTAAGGAAGCAGAGTCTGCCTGTGGTGGCTGAAGTCGAGAACAAAGGCACAGGCGACAGCAATCCCGTGTAGAAAAAGGGGACGACGGCACGGCCACTCTCTCAAGGGGAGAATGCCCCAACCCTTGCCTAGACAGGCTTCTATTGTTTTTCTCGGGTCTTACATCAGAGAAAGATTTATCATCTATTACATAGAATATTGTTGTCTGCATTTTAGGTACCATCAAGGAAATGAAAATAATGCGCAGAGGGGAACGGTGATGAGCTGACTAGGTCTGTCCTTGGGAGAATTCACACAGGCTTTGGAAATTGCCTTGAAGATAGACAATGCATATCTGCTGTTTTAGACCAGGGTGAGGGAGTTTTAGCAAGAGCAAGCCATAACCGTCAGAATTCATTTTCTAGGCCTGATTCCCATGGAAAACTCAGTTGGAAGGTCTGGCTCCTGCCCACCACCTCGCTTCTGCAGGTTTTCCATGCAGAGCTGAGTCACGTTTCCCAGACTGAAACAAACTGGACCCCTAAAATCCCCTATAACCCCAGCCCCCAGAGATGACCACAGGCAGTTTCTTGGACATGTTCCCGGGCTTCGATTTTCTGGTAACTGGCCAGCACCCTGGTCTGCCTGGGGTCTCCCCAGCTCAGCAGAGTCCCCTGGTGGGAGGTACCAGTCCTTTCGAGGCAGGAATTTGAATGCACTTGGACAGCAGGGTGGACTCACCACCGAGACCCTGTGGTCTTACAGTAACCTCTTCCAGCCTTTTTCCCATTGGGCCAACGGTCCGCTGCCTTGAGAAGTGACCTAGACCCCCGAGCTCCCCCATCCAGATTGCGGTGGCCCGGTCCCCACCTGTCCCGGGCTCCATGGGTGGCCTGTTCACTGAGAACTCCAGCTCTTGGGGAGACGGTGGGAGACAATTTGCTGGGCGGGCTGTAGCGGTCCTCCAGGCCGCGGGCGCAGGAGCTGGAGGCGGTGAGATGGGGACACACTGTTCACCAGGTGGTTCGCAGGGCCAGGAAGGAGGATGCCCCACCAGAGGAGCAGTTGCAGCCAGCAATGGACTGAACGTCCCAGGGCTCCCTAAATGCTACTTAACGCCCCTGGGGGTGCGGGCTGGATCGGTTGCCAAGCCACTGGCTCCTTGCCCCTTTCGCCCCAAGGGGCTGCCAAGATCTTGGGTTCCTGACTCCCCATCACCCAGCAGCAGCGAGCTGTCAGGGACAGACTGACCGGCGCGGACCCCGGCGTGGGGCCAGATCCTTCTGTGGCACCCAGAAGACGCTTGGTAATAACCTTAGGGCAAACAAACTAAAAACTGTGGTCTTGGACAGGTCCTGGGTGTGAGCCAGTGAATAGAGGGGACATTTTCCTTTTTCTCTCACCATAACGCCGTCGCCTGGTCCTGCCAAGTTCTAGCTAGCAGGGCACATTTTCCTTTTTCTCTCACCAAAATGCCAATGCCTGGTCCTGCCAAGTTCTAGCTAGCGGGGCACATTTTCCTTTTTCTCTCACCAAAACGCCGTTGCCTGATCCTGCCAAGTTCTAGCTAGCGGGGGACCCTCCCGGCAGCTTCTGGTTTCCGTGGCGCCCTCGGCAGCGGGCATCGGCCTCCACAAATCAAAGCACTCTCGAGAGAAAGGGGGCAGAGCTCATTTTATCCAGTTCTGGGGTGGGGGTGGGCGAAAGTGGAGGACCAATCCTCTGCTCTCAGCTCCTCCCTCCCGAGGAGAGATGGGGCGGCGGACCCCACAATTCCAGCCGCCAGCCGGGGGCTGGAGGCGATGGGGCGAGAGACGCGTGCGCCTGCGGGAGCCTGGGGATCCGGCCAAGGCTAGGGTGCGGGGGGAGCGGGGGCGGGGGGGGGGGTTGCACCAGGAAATTCCTTCCCGGGTCGGGGCGAGTCCTCTCAGAAGGAAAACTAATCAGAAAACAAAGAAACCACAAAGAAGGAAACCGCCCACATCACCGCAGCCATGTGGGGCCCGGGTTATAACTCTTCTTTTCAATGCCCGAGATGGGAGATTTCTTCTTTCTACAGGTCCCTTCTGGTGCTTAAGATGTCTCTCGGAAATTAACCTCAAACTGTGGTCTTGTACAAGTTGGCCATGGGCCTCACAGACTGTTTCTGCTCAGGCCACCTGAACCTGCACGACCCAACCTTTCGGGGACGGGGCTAACGCGGGCTGTCTTCCGAGACACTCCGACTTGTTTCGCTGCTGCTGTCTCATTTCACCAACGAGCGAGCGAAACAACCAGAGTCGCGGAAATAAAGAACGAACTGACAGTGACCAGAGGGGAGCGGGCAGGCGGGTAACGGGGGGAAGGGCGGGGAAGAAGGGGCAAGTCAAGGAACTTGCACACGAAGGAACATTCCCAAGGACAAGGACCACGGGGTGGGTGGGGAGGTGAGGATTGGATGTGGGAGGGGGGTGGGCGGAGAAGGGAAGAGCGATGGCGGGAAAATGGGAACAACTGTAATTGGACAACAGTGAAAAAAATTTAAAAGCACAAAAAATTGCGAAACGAAAAAGAAAAAAAAGGGATAAGCCTCTCTTGCGCGCACTGTAACCGAGGCTGCCGTCCGGGCAGGAGTGGGGCTCCCGGTTCACAGAAACGAAACTGTCGACCTGTCTGTCTGTCTGTCCCCCACCACCTCCCGCCCCCGCGCAGAGCCCCGCCTCCAGAGCTGTCACCAAGATCAACTGATAAAAGGATCGGACCCTGCAGTGTCAAAGCCATTGTTCCGGACTCGGGAGACGCTGTCGCTTCGTCCGCTTTCTCCAGGAGGCAGGCGCGCTGCTGAGCTTAGAAGCCTCGACAGGTAATGAGTCCCCGTGCCCCTTTACCGGGACCCTCCAAAAGCTGGGTTTTCTGCCGCCCCAGGCCCGCGCGCGTTTCCGACCCCGCAGGGGCGCGGGCCTGGTCGCTGCCGCGGGAGCGCCGTCCTCGCTCGGGAGCCTGGGTCTGTGGAGTCCACTCAAGAGCAGCAGCTGCCCACAGATGGGCCTGGAGGACGCGGAGCGGGGAGGTTTGCCGCGCCTGGGCAGCCGCGGAGGAAGGAGAGGCGCGCAGCCTCGCGCCCAGATCTCCCCAGTCCGAGCCCGTAAGGTTTCCCCACCGTCTGGGAGCTGGAAGAAGTTCAAAGGAAACGGCTACGTCGGGCACCGAGGCTCCCGGGGCGGGCGGGGCGGGGGGGTGCGGACGGGGTCGGTGTGCAGGTCACGCGAGGCTGTGCTCCGTGGAGAGCCTGGGCGCCCCTGGCTCCGCGCGCCACCCTCACACAGAACAGCTGCCACTGGAGCCGTGGCGGGGGGGTTGCGGCCGGGCTCCCAGCACAGCCCCCGAGCCCGCACCCCGCATCGAGTGGGTCGCGAGGACTCTTGTGGGCTCTGGCCTGAGAGGCTGGGCCGCGGGGAGTGACTTTGGTCCACTTTTGCACGTGGCTCTCTAGAAACTAGAAAGGAATCCTCGAGGACCAGTGCTGTGGATAGGGGACGCTGGCCTGCGGGGCTTCGGCGTGGCTCCTGCGGGTTCGCCCCCACGCGCCGGGGTCTCAGCGCGGACTCCCTAGGAGGAAGTGGGCGGGGTGGCTACATAGTGTTTGCTTTGTTTTGTCCCTCCGGAAACTGGAGAGGAGCCTGCCTTGGCGGGGAAAGAGAAACTAGACTCGGTTTGACTCTGTCGGGCAAGGAGGAGGTGAGAGTTCCTGTGGCTGGAGGAGCGGCGAAGTTGGGGCGCTGCGACGGCCTCCTGTGTCCAAGGTCACGAGACCCCAACTCACGAGTTTAGTGCTTTCTTGAGAGTGGAAGACTGGACTGTGAGGACCTGCTCCAGGCCTGGCTGTGGAAACTGGCAGGTGTCAATACCTATCAGAAAACAAGTCAACTTCCACACCATTGTTGCACGGGACGCTAAGTGAACAACCGCTCAGAGCGCGTGTCCAGGCTAAGGGGCGCGTCCCAGGCCAGGGCAGCAGTTTCTGGAGACCAGGTGACCTGGAGGATTCCTTAGCTAGGGCAACTTTATGAAATGGAATACTTTTTTTTTTCTTTTATGCACCTGTAAGGAAGAGAGAGCGTGTTCTCTGATTTTGCTGATGTAATTTTCACTGGCCATTACGACGGCTTGCTGTCTTCCACGATGAGAAGTGTGCATTTGAGATGCGCGGGGGAAGGGGCAGGGTGGGGTGCTGGTGATTACAAAAGCTTCTGTAAGAGGAATCCTATGATAAATTTACTTCCTATGGAAAAAACTCAGTCAGAGCAGGCGCATCGATTTACACTCCTAGCAGGTTATTGAGTTCATTGTATTATAGTGAAATACCTTTTACTTATTTTTTTTAATTAATTAATTTATTTTTAGAGAGAGGGGAAGGGAGGGAGGAAGAGAGGGAGGGGAAACATCAATGTGTGGTTGCCTCTCCTGCGCCCCCTACTGGGGACCTGCAACCCGGGCATGTGCCGGGTTTGGGAATCTAACTGGCAACCCTTTGGTTTGCAGACTGGCGCTCAGTCCACTGAGTCACACCAGCCAGGGCACCTTTTACTTATTTTTAATAATTATTCATCTATGTAGTTCTTAATAGCCTTGTGGGGTATTTTTGACAGGCAATAAACTGCACATACTTAAAGTGTACAATTTGATACATTTTGACATATGAAGTCATCACTGCCATCAAGATAGTGAACATATATGTCACTCCCAAGAGCCCTCTCGTAACCCCTCCCTCTCACTCCTCCGCCCCCCACTCCCACCCCCAAACGCCAAACGACACATGACTGGCTTTCGGTCACTATAGACTAGTTTTCGTTTACTAACATTTTATACAGATGGGACCATGCAGTATGTACTCTTTCCTGTCTGGCTTCTGTCACTCAGAATAATCGTTCTGAGATTCATTCACATTGTGGGTACCCATAATTCTTCCTTTTTTATCGCTGAGTACTATTCCACCGCATGGATAGCCAAAATGTGTTTCTGTCGACGACCACTCGTTTGTTTTCAGTTCGTGGCTTTTACAAAGGAAAGTGCTATGAGCATCCTCATACAAGTCTTCGTATGAACGTATGTTTTCGCTTCTCTTGAGTTCTTAGAGGTGGGATGTCTGGGTCCTGTGGGAAGTGTATGAAACTAGAAAACTTCTCCGAAATGGCTGTCCTTTATGATTCCGCTAGGAATGTACGGGAGTTCCCCTCCCGCCACATCCTCACCAGCGCCTGGCTGGCTTGGCATTTCAGTCGTTCTGGCAGGTGTGCACTGCCACCTCATCGCAATTTTAATGGCACTTCCCTGGCAACTAATGGTGATGAACATCACTTCATGTGCTTGTTTGCTGTCTATATACCTTCTTTGGTGAAATGCCTGTTCACGTCTCGTATCCATTTTTAAATTGGCTGTTTGTTTTCTTATTATTGCCTCTCAAGCATTCTATTTAGGAGTTAGAAAAAGAAGTTAGATACAAGTTGTGTTTTTTTTTAATCAGATATGTCATTTGCAAATTTTCCTTCCAGCCAAGGGCTTGTATTTCCATTCCCTTAACTGTGTCTTTCAGTAAAAAGACTTTCTCAAAGTCTAATATATTGATTTTTAAATGTATTTTGGTGTCTCTTCTTATAAGGGCACTAATCCCATCTTAAGGGTTCCACCCTCGTGACCTAATTACTCCCTAAAAGCTCTACCTCCTAATGCCATCCCAATAGAGATGAGAGTTTCAGCACGGACGTTCTGGGGGACAGAAGCACACGGTGCGTAACAGTGAACTTCTGTGTCTGGCTCTTGCACTCACCACAGTGTTCATCCCTGTGGAAGCGTGTGTCAGAATTTTATTCCTTTCTATGGCTGAATAATGTTCTGTTGGGTGGATGCGGCACCAATTTGTTTACCCGTGCGTCTGTGGATAGACATTCGAGCCGTTTCCACCTGCTGGAATATTTCCAACAGCGCTGCTGTGAACGTTCGAGACTCATTTGCATTTCACGGATTTGTTTGCCTTTCTCCAGTTCTGTTTGGTATATACTCACGCGTGGCATTGCTGAGTCATAGGGTAATTCTATGCTTAGCTTTTGGAAGAACTTCCAAACTGGCGGCAGCGTTTCCTATTCCCATCAGCAATGTAAATGAACTCCATTTCTCTGTATCCTCACCAGCACTTGCTATTTTCCTTTTACTATTGTCGTTACTATCCAAGTAGATGCAAAGTGGTGTCTCCCTGAGCTTTGGATCCACATGCCCCTAATACTAATGATGTTGAGCGTTTTTTCATGTGCTCATTGGCCCGTCATGCGTCTTCTTTGGAGAAATGTCTGTTTAAGTCCTTCGTCCATTTTGAAAATTGGATTGCTTGTCTTTTTGTTGTCAAGTTAACCGAATTGTGAAAGGTATTCTCGCTGGGTGTCAGACTCCAGGCTGACTGTGTTTTTCTTCTTTCAGTGGTTTAAAGATGTTGCTTTGTTTCTGACAAAAAAAGATCGAGTCTCATTTTTTGTTCCTCTATATATTATATACCTTTTTCCTCTGATTACTACTTTTAAGATTTTCTCTTTGTCACTAGTTTTGAGCACATTAATGGCGACGCGCTTGGTGAAGTGTCCTTCCCGTTTCTTGTGCTCGTTGAATATCTTGGATCTTGATCTTGATTTTGCGTAATTTACACCAACTTTGGAAATGTTCTGGCCATTATTTCTTCAAAAATGTTTGAGCTGTTTCAGGCAGGAGAGTAATCCAGGCCCTGGTACTCTCCTCCGACTGGAAGCAGGAGTCTCATGGATAGTTTTTGAAAGTCATAGTTCTGGAACAGACAAGAAGAAATCCCATGGCCCACACCCTCATCCACTCTTCCCGCTCTGGCCTCTTTGGCTTTTACTTCTGGCGTTTGACTGTGTTCCTAGCCATGCTGGTGCTCTAACACCCTCCCCGCAGTCTCAGATGCCGCCTGTTTCTGGAGAGAGAGGAATCGATGTTTCACACTTCTTTCCCTACGCTCTCTCCCCCCACATCCTGACAGCACAACTGGATCGTCATTCCTGATCAGGACAATATTCAGAGTTTATATTATTACAACTGTCATTTTATTTATACTCATGCCAAATAATGCCTTATGGTTATATTTTATTTTCTATGCAACTTTTCATTTGCATCTTAGTTACTGTCTTATATTGTGTCTGTATTTGCATATTTTCCTAAATCCCTATCACTGATTTGCTCTCAAAGTCTCCACCTCCTCAGTTGGCTGACTCATTAAATTCCATCAGGTGGACAGTCTCAGGTGTGGCTCCCCGAAGCCCGCTACCATCTCACTCCAGTTTTGGCTGGAGTTTTAGACCCACCTCACAGCTACCACCCTGGGCTCTGTCTTCATGCCCACCCGGGGGATGTTTGCTTCCCTCTTGGGCTTCATCTCTTGATCCCTGCACCCAGGTATTTGTGGAAGGACATATGTGTGCGTGTGTGAGGAGGGGGGGGGCATGACAGAGCTAGGACACTGTCCAGATAGCATGACATCTTCTTGGTTCACAGTGAAGTCTGTCGTGATAGAGAGTTTTTTGATTCTGTGTGAAGTAGTATAATGGCTCCTCCTTCTTGCTCAGCTGCCACAGACTGGCCAAAGGTCGGCAGCTGCGGGTTGTGTGTCAGCATCTCCTTTTTCAGTCTTGCAGTGTGGCGGGAAGATGTGCCACTTCCTGTTCTCTGCAGGGGTCTTGAGAGATCTTGTCATTTGGAGAACCTGGCAGAAATGATGACTAAAATCAGCGTGAAAATAACCCCTCCTGGTCACCTCTGCGGTGGCAGTGGGCTCCCCAGCCAGTTGTGTGCCCTTCCTTTGTGACTGAATCTGGTCTCGAGTTCCATGGAAATAAATGACGTGACCCACTTCAGAAGGGGGGCCTGGAACTATCAGTTCCCTTCCTCCCCTATGCTTGTCCTATTCTAATGGTTCTATCTTCCTGTTTTTTAGGAGGACATTTCAGGGCAAGACTAGGAAAAGGGCTGAGAGGATGAATCTCAAGATTGATTTGCAAACAAACTTTGCTGAGTATGTTATCAATGTGGGAGAAGTCATCCTTGGCAATAAGGAGAGGGAGGGGATGGACCCTCACCTGCAGAAGACACAGGACGAGGCCATCTCGCAAGCAATATGTGCTCTGCTGAATTCTGGTGGGGGAGTGGTCAAGATTGAGGCGAATGAAGACTACGATTACGCAATTCATGGAGTAGGATTGAATGAGCATCCAATTTTCAAAGGTTATTTAGATGAGATGCAAGAGAACAACCTCTTTTTTATTTTTGTGAAATCCTGGAACGCCAAGTCCTCTGGCGTACGGCTTGCTACTCTGAGCTCTAATTTGTACCACAGACATAAAACGTCGACCAATGTCATGACCTCTCAGGAGGCACTGGCGTTCCTCAAGGGGAAGACTCGGGCTCCTCTGAATATTCATGGTTCTAGTCTGTCAAGTCCACAGAGTGTTCAGGACGGTGTGCAAAACGAAAGTAACATAAAGGCCTCCGCTGCTGCTTTATTTGGCAGACCTCACCTTCGGTACCTGGAAAAGCTCAACTTTACGAAGTCCACCCATGTCGAATTTAAAATGTTCCCAGCAGAAGTGTCGGAATGCCTCAGGGACAGTCTCCCCAGCTGTGTGTCTGCATTTGCAAACACTGAAGGAGGATACATATTTTGGGGGGTGCATGAGGATACCCTTCAAGTCATTGGATGTGAAAAAGAAAGAATAAATCTTTCCACCCTGAAGGGCTCCATTGGTAGCTGTATTAGGAAGTTACCTGTCTATCATTTCTGTAGCAAGAAGCATGAGATAAAATACGAAATCAAATTCCTTGAAGTCCGAGATCGGGGGGCCCTCCATGGATACGTCTGCGCAATCAAGGTGGAACGATTCTGCTGTGCGGTGTTTGCCAAACAGCCTAGTTCCTGGCAGGTGAAGGACAACTGTGTGACCCAGCTGACCATAAAGGAATGGGTTGCTTGGATGACAGAAGAAGACCCAGGTCAGGGAGCAGAATCCACGATCACTGTAATGTTGCTGGGGGTGCGGGGCGGGGGGAGGAGAGGGCGGTATCATCTCCGAATCCTGGGAAAGAGAGGCACACTCTCTGAGTTGCAGCCATCTGATTCATGAATTCCCACAGATGCAGTTGCTGGGCACGGCCCTCCTGTGCCTCCGCCCACCTTAAATACCCTGTGCTCAGCAGATGCCCGAGGCCAGTGGACCCACTAGAGGGTGGTACGATGGGGCTGTTAGACCTAATAATTCCTATTTTCACATCCTTTCTTGTGTTCATATTCAAGCTTCTTCTCTTCTTCTTTGATTGTAAGTGCAATATTTAATTATTTAGAAAATTCCTTTTCACTTCCCCCTGACTTCCCATTTTGTATGCTTCCCTGAATTAAATATTCTCCTTTTCTTTTTTTTTAAGATTTTATTTATTTATTTTTAGAGAGGGAAGGGAGAGAGAAAGAGAGAGAGAGAGAAACATCAATGTGCGGTTGCTGGGGGCCACGGCCTGCAGCCCAGGCATGTGCCCTGACTGGGAATCAAACCTGTGATGCTTTGGTTCGCAGCCCGTGCTCAGTCCACTGAGCTACACCAACCAGGGCTCCCTTTCTTTTTTTAAAAGATTTTATTTATTTATTTTTTAGAGAGAGGAGAAGGGAAGGAGAAAGAGAGGGAGTGAAACATCAGTGTGTGGTTGCCTCTCTCATGCCCCCTGCTGGGGATCTGGCCTGCAACCCAGGTATGTGCCCTGACTGGGAATCGAACTGGTGACCCTTTGGTTCATAGGCTGGTACTCAATCCACTGAGCCACACAGGAGCCAGCTGGGGCAATATTCTCCCTTTCTTATTAGCCCACTTCCATTTTTGAGCTAAAAGATGACCAAGCCATGGCTTTTTTTTTTCTTTTTTTTTTTTGAGAGCCACCCTGGGATATTCACCATGACCAATAAGCCAAAGAATCAAGTTGTTGACGTGCATCCGCTTTGGAAACGGAAAGCCTGAGAGCAGTTAGACAAAAGAAAATCAATGGTCCCTTCTTCAGAAGTCTAGATAAACAAAGTTCATTTCAGAACCAGCTCAGGAGCACACCTTCTAATCCTATTTTTTCAATATGAGCATTCTACAAATGTAAAAATGGTTTGTTTCAATAGGATAAAATTAAAACTCAAAGGCTAAAAACTTGCTCCACACCCGTGTCACCCCCCCACCGAGACATCAGCAGGCTTCTGTGAGCTGACTTGGGATGTCCATCAAATCTCTGCGGGCCAACGCTTGAGTTCCAAGACTAAGTGAGAGGCTGCAACACCGCTCAGCTATCCGGTGGGGGTCAGCGTTTGCATATTGAACCCTTCATTCTGCTTTCCTAAGATCTTTCCAGATTTTCCGAGATGTTCCTGGAGCTGAGTCTGTCGTCCACGACACCCCGCAGCAGAGCTGTGTGCACTCACAAGAATTTGGAATGTTTGGAGGCACAACAGAAGTGTTATTTCCCAGGTAATTCACTATCGATGGTTGCTTTGGAAACAGGTGGGTTGCTCATCCACGTGGGGAAAAAGTAGAATTGGACTCCCATTTCATGCTATAGAAAAAAAATCAACTCCAGAAGGTTTTAGGCCATAAATATCAGAAAAGAACCTTTTCAATTTTTATTAGAAAATGTACCCAAATAATTGTGTGTCGTTCAGGTCAGAAAGGATTTACTAAACCAGATGCAAACGAATTAAACTTGAAGACTGATAAGTTTCACTATATTAAAATTAAGAACTGCTGCTCCTCAAAAGAGGATAAGATTTAACTACATCCTTGAACGATATTTACAATCCATGTAGCTGATGAAGGTTTGGTATCAAGAGATATAAAGAACTTATATAAATTTTTAAAAGAACAAACAATCCAGTAGAAAAAATGGGCAATAGTTATAAAGATGACTTTCTCAGAAAAGGAAACGCATATACGCCCAATAACGACGTGAAGAGATACTAACCATAGCAGGTGTTGCAGAGGCTGTGGGAAATCAGGATCTTTTTTACATCGTGGCTGGGGATTTAAGTTGGCCTGATCCCTTTGGGAAACAAAATTGACATTACCATGTGTAATTGGTTATTTGCATACTCAACCATTCAGCAATTCCTTCTAGTTTCTAAAGTAAAATGTGTACACAGCCATCAGGAAATGGTTATAATTGGAGGTATGCCAATATCTCATAGTGCTCATAAATTCTCTATTGGTAATAGCCCCAAAGAGGAAACAACCAAATTACCTATTGTCACAATAATGCATAAATACATTGTAGCATGCTCACATAGTGGAACATTATTCAGCAGTGAGAACAAATCCACCACAGCTCCATGCAAGCACAGGGCTACACCTGAGTAATGTGTATGGACGTCTTGTCCCAAGTTAACTCATAGATTTACCCAGTTCTTTCATTGACCATATAGTATTTCATAGTGTTCTTCAACATGGATGTTACTCAGTTTTTGCAGTTCTTACTGTGAAATATACTATGTATACAGAAAGCACCTGGAGCCACGATATAGCTTAATGAGTAATTATGTAGTGAAACCTGTGTAACCACTACCCAAGTCAAAAATCAGTGCTGCTATCGCTTCTTTAGACTTGTAAACTGAGGTGAATATTTGACAAACTGCAATTCCAAACATACCAGACACCCCTGCTATTGCTTCCTTAGACTTGTAAACTTAGGTGAATATTTGACAAACTGCAATTCCAAACATACCAGAATACACTTTCCCAAATGATGTTATCATGGCATTTCTCTTTGGGAAGCTTAGAATTATTTTGTTCCACACACACAAAAAAGGAAAGGATAATATGAGGTTATTTTGGTAGCAATTTCGTAAAATTGGTAAGTTAATTTTGAAAGAACTGTCATTTTTTGCAACAGTGAATTTTCTCATAGTTGAACGTGGAATGTTTGACCATTTATTCAAGTCTTAACATATTTCATCAAATTTAAGAAAACAATGTTGTATTATTATTTTATTTACCACCAAAATATTGTCTGTTAAGCTAAAGGATGTATCTTAAATTAAGAGATATTAAAGTACACTTATAATCAGTGAAATAGGGTATATAACTTAACAGTTTCAGAGTTTTATCTGTATTGTTACCATATATGTTAAATTTTATTCCTATAATGAGATCTTTATATGATCATTTTTTTATTGTGAATTGCTGGCAGGTAGGAAAGCTCATAGTTTTAAGTTATGCCATTTCCAAACATTTTCCTTAGTGCTTTTATAAATGCAAAGGCAAAGGTATTTTTGAACTAATTTTTCCTATATTTATATACATTATTTCCTTTATGCATTTCAGCTTATTGGCCCATAATCCCAGAATGATGTTAAATCGAAACAGTAATAGGAGGCACCCTTACCTTAGTCCACTTTTCTAGAAAATAACTCCAGTATTTCTCTGAGTCCAGGCAAACTTTACTGGTGTGTCCAGTTGCTTTCTGGATAGCTTGGCGCACCACAGGAGTCCCAGGCTGAGCATTTCCAAAATCTGTCTCTCACTCCGACAATCTTCTACTTCTTCTTTGTAGTCTGGCCATTATTCTGTATTAAGTGTTATTCTTTTCACGTTATCTTTACCAGTTGAAGTCCATCCTCCATCCAGCCCAGCACAGAAATCTGGATTCATTCCTGTCTCTCTCCTCTATGTGGAATTAAAAATTCAAATTTTGGGGATCCCCGGTAGCTTGCCGTGATCGTATAGTGGTTAGTACTCTGCGTTGTGGCCGCAGCAACCTTGGTTCGAATCCGAGTCACGGCATTGCGTAAAGCAAATTTTGTGTGCATTGTATTTTTTTCTAAGGAGAGAGCTCCTAGTTTTGGGCTTGTGACCCCAAAAGGTGAACCCTGTGTGTGTGTATTAAAAGCCAAGCTGGTTTTTAAAACGCACTTTTAAGAATTAATTTTGAAAAATTACAAGTGTAAAATGAGCTTGGTTTTTAAAATGTGTAGATTCACCTGCCACCATGACAGTCAAGAGACAGAACAATGCCATTCCCCAAACGGCTCTGTCCTGAGGCCCCTTTGGAATCAGTCTCCTCCCACCCCGGACCCCAGGAGCCGTGACCTGTTCCTCGTCCCTACAGCCTGCCTTTCCCAGGGCACCGTGTGGGTGAGGTCACAGGCATGTCACCTCCGCCAGGTGTCCCCCCAGCTTTACGGGGCTATGACGGACACACCACCATGGGGATGGTGTGTCGCGTGGCGACTTCATACACGTATATATTGTGAAATGGTGAGCGCAGGAAGACCAGTTAACATACCCATCCCCTGGCGCGAGGGTGCGTTGGGAACAGTCGAGGTCTCTCTCCGCGGCTCGCAGGCACAGCAACCAATGTAGCGTTGCTACCCGCGGTCAGCACCGCCCGCCGTGAACACCGCGCAGGAGCGCCTGCCTCCCCATCTCCGCTTTTTTGCCTCTCACTTTAGACACCAGCCACACAAACTGCCCGCAGGTGTCTGAATGCACCCACTGTTTCTCGTCTCCGTGCCGTCTTCAAGCGCCGGTTTGCCGGTCTCTCTACCTCCCATCCTCCTGGCTAACCCCCAGGCTAATTCCCAGGCTAACTCCGGAAGAGGCCGCGCAGGTGCCTGCTTATGGAGCACCTTCTCCATAAAGATCTTCAGGCCCTCTTCTAAGCGGCGCCTCTCCTTGGAGCTCGCATAACGCTTTGTGCCCTTCTTTCCCATTAATTCGCCACGTCGTGTTGTACTTATTGTCTGTCTCTGTTCGTGGCCGTCGTGTATTCTCTCCATTGGCCCGGAATCGTTTTATCTTGTTGTTCCTAATGCACAGCCCGGTACTAACACACGGGAGACGCAAAGGCGGGTTGAATCTGTTACGTGTAATGATGACTACTGGTGTGTTGCCGAGTTCTCTAATCGAGGCCAATTCTTCCCCTGTCTAGTTTCCTCCGACAGCATTTTGTACCAACCACAGAACCTCTACAAGGAACTGTTCTCAGAACACAAAGGACTCAGAAACTTAATAAATAAGCAGATGCGTAATATCACTCAAGGAATATTGATTTTCTCCCGAAGTTGGGCGGTGGACGTGGGGCTGCCAGAGGAGCAGGGTGTCATCTGCGATGCTCTCCTACTTTCCCAGTACAAAAATCCAGTCCTCATCACCGTCTTCAGAGAACGCAGTGCGTGCGGGAAGGATTATTGTAAGAGAGTGGCTCGCGCCTTAAAGCTGAAGCTGGTGAACACAGGTGGCTACACCGAAAAACTGTGCATCATTCCCTTCGCCTTCCTGCTGAATCCTGATGCCACGTCAACGGGCCTTTGCAGTTCTGAGTCGCGGAAATACCCTGAGTCCTACAGACTGATGTCCACGCAGCAGATGGAAGCTCTGTTACAATCCCTGGTGATAGTTTTGCGTGGGTTCAGATCTCTCTTAAGTGAAGAGCTGGGCTCTGAGGTTTTGAACCTGCTCACAGATAAACAGTATGAGTTGCTTTCCAAGAACCTCCACAAGACCACAGAGCTGTTTGTGCACGGCTTACCTGGGTCAGGGAAGACCATCCTGGCTCTGAAGATCATGGAAAAGATCAGTAATGTGTTTCACTGTCAACCAAGTGAAATTCTTTACATCTGTGAGAACAGGCCCCTGCAGGAGTTTGTGAGGTATGACCATTCACTCTTTTCTTAATGTAAGTTTGACTGCTGTGGCTTTAAGTTTACATGAAGGTTCATATTGTATTTATTATGCTCAAAGGAAATTAAGACTAAAACTGACTTCCTTTGTTTTATTGGGGAAACTTAACTGTGTTTCTTACATTTTCAGCCACAAAAACATCTGCCGGGCAATGACTCGAAAAACCTTCATGAAAAACAGCTCAGACGTTGAAAAGATTAAACACATCATCATCGATGAAGCTCAGAACTTCCGCCTTGAAAATGGGAACTGGTATAAGAAGGCAAAAGCCATCACTCGGACAGAAAAAGGTTGCCTTGGAATTCTCTGGATCTTTCTGGACTACTTTCAGACTAGTCACCTGGAGCACAGTGGCCTCCCCTATCTCGAAAACCAGTATCCAAGAGAAGAGCTCACTAGAGTGGTCCGCAATGCAGATCCGATAGCCAACTACCTACAGGAAATAATGCATGAGGTCAGAGAAAACCCACCACCTAACATCCCAATGGGGTCCCTGAAGATGCTGTCTGAAGCTGAATGGGCTCAGGGTGTCCCAGGCAACTTGGAGATGATGGAGTACTCCAGCTTGGAGCAGATGGTGGTTTGTATCACAGAGAAGTGCCAGTTTCTCTTGAAGCAAGGTTACTCCAGCAAGGATATTGCTGTGCTTTGCAGCACAACCGGCGAGGCAGAAGTATATAGATCTCAACTTCAAAGAGCAATGAGGAAGAGAAGAAGGTCTGAGTCCAATGAGGAATCTGATTTACTACGGCTCCGAAATGCGTCAGATGTCACGGGCAATCACATCGTGGTGGACAGTGTCCGTCGGTTTTCAGGCCTGGAAAGAAACATCGTGTTTGGGATCGATCCACAGGCAGCAGAGTCAGCTGTTTCCCACAATCTTCTGCTCTGTCTGGCTTCCAGGGCCAGGAAACACCTGTATATTCTGAAGATTTCCAGCTGACAGGAAGATCCTCCTCTAAGAAACCATTAAGTAACCCTCCCTTCTGGTCCTGTGAAACTGTGATCTAAACGTTTAATCATCAAATATGTAATGACCCACTCACTGTGAACCATATACTCTTCCCGGTGCTGGGGGTTGGGGATAGGTTAGCAAACCAGACAGATTAAGATTCCTTCTTTTCGGCAAAGGCAAATCACAGAGAGCAAGCCAATACAACTACAAGAAATTTCCGGGAATAATAGGGACACCAGAGTAGGCACTGGGGGGCCTGAGATGCAGAGGTTGTGTGTTTGTGTGTAGGCGGGAGGGTAGCTAGAAGGAAGGACTGGTTATTCAGAGTGGTCAGAGAAGTGGGGGGCAAGTCATGAGAGGACCTTTGAGTGGTAAGTGCCAGGCAGACTCGTATCTTTTCATTACTTTTAACGCAGCCCCGGCGTAGGGATGCTTGCATACGACATGTTGGGAAAGCGTGAAGGGTGGACAGGGACGGTGTGTCTGGGCTTCCGTTGGCAAGGAATGGTTGTGGCATGTTTCAAAACGTACAACCAGAAGGCACAAATTATAATTTTTTGTACTATCACATCACATTGCTTCATCAGTTTCCTTTTAATGCTGTTAGTATTTCTGATCACCGTTTAAAAAACCTATGTATGCTTTTCAGTTATTTGAAATCTCAGCTCTTTAGCTCTGCTCCAGTGTTGTTCCCGGGGAGAATCTTAGGTTGCTACTCACGGGTAAGACGGCCACAGTTGCCCAGGCAGACGTATTGTGTTTTTAAATTCATTTCAAAATGAAAGGGTCCCCAAGAGGACGAATGTACTGAGCTCAAAGGTTATACTTTGTTTTTTATTTTTCATTTAATAACCAATGAAATGATAAAGTAAATCTAGAATCTCTGTTCTGCCGAGTCTTCAGGATTTCAGCTAATCTCTCCAGGGTCAAATTCCTTGTGTGCCATAGGTCTCTCAGAAATTCTCACAATATTTGAAGTCAAACAAATCTTTCTTTCCTGAGAAACTTAAACTAAAAAATTCAAAGTTAATTCTCAATTAAATAAAGACCCCACTATTTCCCCCACATCGAGATATTGAAATCCCGCTGTAAGAAGTATGAACTTGAAGCAAGAATTGGTTATTTCTGGCAGCTGGTTAAAATATTAAGAACTTTAAAAAATTTGAGACATGACTATGACAAAGCATGGAATATTTTGTGAAATGTATTGTAGTTAACTTGGAAAAACTTGCAAATCACTAAGGATAGTATAGAGAAATACTTTTTTAAATAAAATGATCAATATAAAAATTGGCAATTCTCAGCCAAGAGCTGTACAAGTTCAGTTCATAGACTCTCGCTTTACCCATACCTAAAAGAATAAACAAAATTAGTAAAACTACAGTCAAAACTTTATCAGCAAGAGAGAAGCAAAGGACAGAGCTCAGCCTCATGCCGTAGACATCCAATAAGTGTGTATGGACATAAAAAACAGAATTAAAAAGATTTCTATAGAGGCATGGCTACTCTCTCACATGCCCCCAGTAGTACTGAGTACACAGGGTCCATGAGAAGAAAGAAAACCAGAATTCTTGCTGATATGATCCATTTCAAGAGTGCCATCTGGGACACCAAAAGGCAGCTCGGGAAATCGCCAAGAGACCTTCAAGCATAGACACTCCCAGTTGTTCCTGAGGACTCTGCAGAGACAGGAAGTAATCTTTAGGGTTTCCTGTGAATGCAACGAAGAAGTCAAAGCACATGGGGGTGAGAGACAACTCCTGGATCAGGGGAGTTACTAGAAATTCATAGGCAACCATCAAGAGTACACACCAGGGTAGTGGTGAGGCTTCACATGGCACCAGAGCAAAGCAGGCTGCAGATAGGAGACACAACCCAGGCCTCCTAGTATATACCCTGGAGAGGAAGACAATCAGGTTCTACTTCAGGAAGAACGTTGTCAAAGAGAGTCTTTTCGTACCTTCTTAAAATACATGGGAAAACTATACTGAGCTACCCTTGGTAAACACTAGAAAGATTAATGGCAGGAGAAGTAGGCAGAAAGACTATAGGGAGAAAATGGACCAAGAGAACGTGGGATGAGCCAGAGGAAGACCCCATCCTGAAAGGAAGTGTAACTCAAGGGACTAAAGTAGACTCCCTGCCACGTGCCTCAGGCTACAGAAGAACCTGAGAAATCTACAATTCCATAAAACAGGAATTGGAAGACAAAAGGACAAAGCGTCCAAAAGAGGGGAGGCGGGGTGTTGCTGAGGAAACAGACTGTGAAGCGTTACAGAAGAAAAATAAGTCAGAAGCAACAAGACATTGAGACCAATTCTTGGCTTACAGGAAGCCTTGAGACAGTCCCAGAAATGGAGAGAAGCAGGACAAATATTAAGGAAGTATAAAGAAAATGTGTCTAGGGTGCAGGGATTTACCAAGAGTGGGTATGAAGTAGAGAACTCAACAAACAGAACAGTCAAATATCCTAACGTGAAATAGGGAATATTTCTAAAGCAAATCCTCAGGTTGAGACAATTCTTAGCAATCCAAGCAGAAAAATCTTATTGTTTGTAAGTGCAGTTTACAGATAATCACTGTGAATGATCATTGAATCAGTGAATGATCCTGGCGGCCACTGACTTCTCTGGAACAATACGCAGTACAAGAAGACAATGGGTATACTGTGTTTTTGTTTTCATTCACTTGCTTTTCAATCCAATCTGACCATCTTTACCTTGTAGTTGAGGTGCTTAAACGATTTGATTTTTTTAACACTTTATTTTGAAATATTCAGAGACTCGCAGGAAGTGGCAGAGGCAGTGCTGAGTGGTATGGAAGGGTCCCTGCGTCTTTCACCCACTTTCTAAACCATTTTTCACATGATTTTCGCTGTGTTGGGGGTTTCATTTACCCTGTTATTTTTCTCTGTTTTTCCATTTCTTCTTTGTTTCTTCTTTTTTTTTACATCCTTTGACTTGTGCGTTTTTAAAACAATTACATTTTGTTTCTTTATTAGCTTATTAGTTATAACTTTTTTGTTATTTTAGCCATAGGGTTCATGGTGCATATCTTTCAACTTATCACAGTCTACCTTCAATGGATGTTATATCACTTTATGTATTGTATAAGAACTTTACGATGGTATGCCTCTATTTTTTCTCTCCAAGCCTTTGTGGTGTTGTTAAGATATATTTTACTTCGATATCTGTTATAAAACCCATAATAGGTTGATATTAGTTTTACTTTAAGCAGCCACTTATCTTTTAAAGACATTTAAATACTATGAAAAAAATTTTTTTTAAGTTTTTTATTCTTATCAATGCAGTACCGTTTCTGGTGGTCTCATTCCTTTGTATAAATCTAGGTTTCCATCTTGCATGATTTCTCTTCTGCTTAAAGAAGTTTCTTTAACATTTCTAATACTGCAGGTCTGCTGCTGATGAATTCATTCAGATTTTGTATGTATAAAAATATTTCACCTTTGTTCTTGAAAGAGCTTTGCTGGGTGTAGGTCTAGGTTGAGTTTTATTTTTCAGTAAATTAAATATGTTGCTCCAATGTCTTCTATCTCGTATCATTTCCAATGATAAATCTGCTGTCCTCCTCATATTTTGTTCCTCCGCACATAACGTCATCTTTCTCTGAGAGCTTTTAAGATTTTCTTTTTATGATTGACTTGAGAAAAATAATTATGATGGTCTTTGGCAATTCAGAAAAATTCTTGTGGTTGAGGTTTTTGAGAGCTTCGTGCATATCTGTGGGTCGATAGTTTCTCCTCTTTGGGTTTGGAGACTTGGAACCTTGACTTCTCTCCCCAGTCAAACTATCATTCAAAGCTGAGGGCAAAATAAATACATTTTCAGACTCATAACAACTTAGGATTTTCTTTTAATCATTCATAGCCCATCCCTGAAAGTATTACTGAATAATGTACTTCCGTAAGAAAAAAATGAACTGAGAAGAAAGTAGTGGTTTCAAGAAAGAAAGTGGAACAAATAAACCAGTAAAATATAAGGTGAACCTATAGGTATTATTTGTTAATTGCCAAAGAGTCCCATTGCCTTCCCATATGCAAACTACATTCAGTTAGAGGATATAATGAAATAAAAAGTCCAACGGTAATTCCAACAAAAAAGACAAAATGATTAAGAATAACTGTAACAAGAAAGGCACAAGCTCTTTATGAATGAAACTATACAGTGAAATTGAAGAATACAAAAGGGAACTGGAACAGATGCAAGCACCGTGTGTTTTTGGAAGAGAAGACTCAGAATCATAAATATATCCATTTCCACTAAGTCAATCTTTAAATTCAATGTCATCCCATAAAAATACAACAGATCTTTCCCCAAGGCATCAAAATGATTTTAAAGTTCGTTGAAAAATCTAAAGCAAAAATATCCAGGAAAAAAATCTAAGGATGGAAAGTCCTGAGACTAATCAGCATTAACACGTGTTAAAACATGAAGCTACGATAATTAAAGCAATGTAGTTAGTTATGTTGTGTGGTGGGAATTGGGCAGATTAGAATGTTCAAAAATCAATTCAAATATGTGTGGGAAGGTAGCATCTGTTAAAGGGGCATTCACTTTCATTGGGGAAACATGGATTATTTGCTAAATGATGTAGGTACCCAGCTGCAAAAAATGAGGCTTGAGTCATAAATCACATCTATGTGGATTCAACACTTAAATGTAAAAATACAGAATTATGCAAGTACACGGAACAAAAATAGGACATTTTTATAATCTCAGTATGAGGAAGTCCTAAGCATGGCCCCCAATCAGAAACCATGAAAGAAAATATTGACTATTTTAAACAGTTATCTTTGCAGCAAAAGCAGTATGAAAACTGGTCAAGAAACAAACAGAACACTGGAAAAATGTTTGCAACAGAAATCACAGACAAATAGTGTACTCCTTATTTTTAAAACACTTTCTAAAAGTCAAAGAGAAAAATGTTAAGATTCCAAAGAAAAATGGACAGAGGATGTAAATAGGCAGGAAAACCCAGAAAAGGATGTAAAATCGTCCTCTAACCATGATATAGCAGTATCAATGAAACATTACAGCAGCCCTGGCTGGTGTGGCTCAGTGGACTGAGTGCCAGCCTGAAAACCAAAAGGTTGCTGGTTCGATTCCCAGTCAGGGCACATGCCTGTGATGCAGGCCAGGTCCCCAGTTGGAGGCATGTGAGAGGTACCCAACTGATGTATCTCACACATCGATGTGTTTCTCTCCCTCTCATTCTCCCTCCCTTCCTTTCTCTCTAAAAATAAATAAAATCTTTTTTTTTTAAATTACAACATACCACTCTTTTCCATTTATTAGGTTGACAAAATCACTAAGTTCCAGCTGAATGATTTTACTGTTCGGCAGGGGAAAAGCACTTGCGTGCACTGCTATAAAGTAGGACAACTTCTGGCAAGAATAATCGGGCTGTAGCTACCAAAATTTTGAATGCACGTATTCCTTTAGCTAGCAAGTCTTCTTTTAGGAATTCACTCCCCATGTGCTCAAACATGTGCAATGACGTCCGTAGAGTTCCTTGAACATCACCTTATTGTTAATAGCATGGACTGCGAAGCCGTCAGTGTCCCCCTCAATGGGTTGAACTGATTGACTCAAAGCAACACACTGCGATACCATGAAGTGCTGACGTGCCAGCATCTTTGAGACGTGTCGCATGGTGAACAAAGCAGTGTTCTAAAAGTGGTTCTCTGACTTACAGAATTGACAGAGAGATGTGTGTTTTAAGTACCTGGGCGAGCGTACGGAAAAACAGGGGATCGTTTTGGCTCTACAGGAGGGCGCGTAATGCGAGGGAACACAGGTGAGAGAAAGATAGCCTTTGCTTTTTATGGCTTTGGGGTTTGGTGCCGTGGAATAATTGTGGGTATTTGCTGATATGACTTTGCTGTGCATGTGTTTTTACTTGTTGGCGCAATGGTTTTCTGAATTACGTTCTGAGTGTTCTACGCACCTCTGCCCTGGGATAAGCCCCCTCGTTATCGTAACGAATAGCGATGCATGGTAAGTGAGGGAGGAGGGGGTGCAATTTCAACAATACAAAAAGTAAAAAACTAGGTATGCTAAATCTTTGCTCTCTAGGATTTATAAGTGCTATCATGTTTTCATATTTGCTTCAAACTCTTTTTTAAAAAAATAAAGAACCGAAATAGATTAAGAAAATTCAAATTCATTTTTCTTCTCTTTCCTAACTTCTCTCCCCGTTTCCGCAGCAGCAAAAACCACCGTGGCGTTGGTGGGTATAGTTCCAGGCTCCCTGATAGTGGTTACACACCCGTGCACGCGCCTGGCGGCAGCTGTTTATCAGAAAGTAGCACGGGCTGAAGTGAAGGCGGAGAGTAAGGCTCTGGGAAACCATCTGTGGCATTTAGCTTCTACGGCAACAATAGTAATTGTAAAGATTTGTGGAGTAAACTCCCTTTCTGGTAGCTCTCGGAAGTATAAACAATGGGAAAAAAATAAGAGATTGTGGGCAAAACTATGCAGCTGAAAGGACCCATGGAAACCCCCTTGGCAGTTTGGGAGGCGTCCCCCTAGCCCTGCCGTGCAGGGCAGCCGTGGCAGGGCAGCCGTGGCAGGGCACCACGGTTGTTAGCGTTGCTGAGTTCAGAAATCTACAACCACAGCAGATCTTCTGCACTAAGAGAAGGGAGTTGGTGTGGAAGGAATGACACCTTGAGACACAAAATAAGGATGTTTGGGTAGGTGCTGAGAACTCTGGACCCCCAAACACCTCTAGGGAGGTAGCACACCATGCCTAAGGGAAGTGACTTTCCCGGGCAAAAAAGCTCTTTGACAGCTGAATTGCGGTTGCACTTGGGCCAGGAGCCTTGCCACCCGATGCTGATGTTCCTCACGACTCTAACCCAGACCCACCCTGTCATAGGAGTTAGATCCCAACGTGGCCCAGAGGGGAAGTCCTGTCCTGGAGGAGACAGCCTGTAGGCAGAAGTCTCAGCACCTCATCAGTGTTTACTGGCAGAGGCTGGGAGCAGCTGTGGCAATGCACCGACCATGTCCCTGTTCCACGAAGGAGGATGGAGTAAAAGGCCCGACCTGCCTGACATCCTGGACACTCAGCTGGGATTGAACGTGTTGGTACTGGGGGTGTTAATACCATGTTAGGTTTGGCTAATTGATGCCTGGACTCAGCAGGGGTCACTAGTTAATGTGTTTGAAATGCCTTTACTCTCTCGGCATGTGCTAGAGCCTCGGGACTCAACATGTGGCCTGTGGACCAGCGGCTTTAGCACCCCTGGGAGCTACTTAAAAACCACAGAGGATCAGGCTCCATCCCAGACCTTCCGAATCAGAATTTCAACAGGATCTCCAAGGGATTCATAGGCACAGAACGCAGCACAGTTTGAGAAGCACCATTTTACAGACAGGGGCTCCAAGATTCTCAGAAACGGAGCTGCTGTGGGCAACGGGCTTCAACACCACCACCGACCCACAGTCAGTGGTGGTCTGTGAAAACCCAAAGAATATTCCTGGGCGATCCTCTCTGCTTTGAATGATTCCCCCCTGCCCCCCGCCGCCATAGCAGTCCGTGTCATCGGTGTGGACACTCTCAGCTTTGCCAATGACGGCATGTTGCCTCTTCTCAAAGTTGCTTTTTCGTGACAGTTCCTGGGCTGCTGCCTGGACGATGTCTGTCTCACTTGCTGTTAAAAACATGAAGCACAGCCCTGGCTGGCGTGGCCCAGTGGACTGAGTGCCAGCCTGTAAACCAAAGGGTTGCCAGTTCAGTTCCCAGTCAGGGCACATGCCTGGGTTGCAGGCCAGGTCCCCAGTAGGGGGTGCACTAGACGCAACCACAAGCTGGTGTTTTTCTCCCTCTCTCCCTCCCTTCACCTCTCTCTATAAATGAATAAATGGCATCTTAAAAAACTCAAATGTATTCCATTTAAAGGGAATGCACATTAAATATATGGACACAAAAAATGAAAGAAAAGTTATAAAGACACACTATGCAAATATTAACACCCCCCAAATGAATCCAATGCAATTGCAGTAATAACAGATCCACCCCCCACCCTAGGACTCATCCAAACATTTGGACTGATTGTACAGCCCCGGCGTTAGACGCGCTTGAACTCTGCTCTGGCTCCTGGTGCCCTGCTCAGTGCTCTCTGGCCCAGGCAGGGGGGCACTTCTGACCCTACCCACCAGTCAAGTATACAGCCCTGCTCTCCTCCCCTCCGCCCCCGCCCGCTTCCTCCCCGCAGACCCCACAGTCTGTAGTTTCGATGAAAGTTGCTATTCACTCTCCAGCTAAGAGGCCCGGAATCCCCTGCAGGAGAGGAAAGCTCCGGAAGCGCAGAGCTGCTGGAGGAGGATGCGCTCTCTTCCTCCCACTCCCCTCGCGCCCGCGCCCGGGAAGATGGGACCGGGCGAGTTCCCCGCGGCTGGAGAGAAGCTGAGGGGTGTGGAACCTGGCGTAGGAGCCAGCTCGCCCGGACCTCCAGTCTTGGAGACGCTGGAACGGTCCTTATATTCCCCGTGCCCAAGAGACACCCCCGGGCGGGGTACCCCCGCCCCCGCGCTCTCTCCGGGCACTGAGCGGGGTGGAGGGGAGGAGGGTCTCCCTGAGTCGGCGAGGACAGACATCCCTGGCTACCTCTGTGTGCCTAGCATTGCTTTCACTTTTTTTTTTTTTTTTTTTTTAGCAGCAGTTGAGCAAAATGAGTCAAAAGTGTTAGAAACGAAAGGTGTTCGGAGCTTCGCAGGGCCCCGAGCTCTGGGGGCTGCGGCCCGGGGAGGACTACCAGATCTTTCCCTCCTGGACCACCAGCCTCCCGGGCTGTGGGGTCCTGTCCGGCGTCCACCCCCTCCCCGGGAGGAGGCCAGGCCGCCCCGAGATGAGGGAAAGGAGAATTCCACCACTGTCCTTTCGTTGCTGTGGCTCTGACTTCCACAACAAGCCCGCAGAAGTCTGGATTCAAACTTAGACTCTGCCCAAGGTGGGGCGTGCTTGGGTGAACCCCGGAGTGGGGCAGGCCTTGGGGCTTGACTCTAGAGAAAACGAAACTGGGTCTTGAGACCTTTCTGCTCCTCCTCCCTTCTGCCCTTTGCCTGCCCCCTCCCCGCTTAGCTCGCCCTCTCCTTCTCCTCCCGCCTTTTCCTTCCTCTCCTTGTCCCAGCCACAGGCCTTTAGCTCAGCCTGAGTCTTCTTCTCTGGCCTAATACAGGGCCTGCGTGGTTGCAGATGCACCAGCTTCTCACTGGGGTCCCTCTTGGACTCCCTCCCGCAGATCTGCCTTCGTTGCTGGGCCGCCCTGTTGTACCTGGTGAGGGAGAAACAAGGGCCGAAGCAGCTGGTCCCCTAGGGGCACCCAGGCCCACCCAGCTCCATTTTCTCCTTCCTACTGTGCCTTCCTTAGCCAGCCCCCTGACAATGCTGGAGCGTTACCTTTTCCCACATTTCATCACATCCCCAAACAGGTTGCCCCTCAGATGACCTACACAAAGGTCAAGCAAGTCAAAGTGATGGCCATTTGATTGGGGAATTTGCAAGAATGAGTCTTTCTTCTAACCCAGCCTGGATCCCCTAGTATATCCACACCCCAATCTTTCAAGGGAAAGTTCACAACATTTTACCACTGAGTGTAATACTTGGTGGGAGCTTCTGCACGTACCTTTACCCAGGAAGAGGAAGTTCCTTTTTAGTCCTAGTTTGTGGTGTGTTTGTATCTTGAATGCATGTCAAATAGCATTAAGTGCTTTTCTGCATTCATTGAGACAATTATATGGTTTTTCTCCTTTAATCTGTTGATGTGCTGGGTTACATTCATTGATTTTCACACATTAAACTGAACTTTGAGTTCTTAGGATAAAACTATGAATTCATCTTAACACACCAGTGCACCCCAATGGTACAGCACTGAGCCTGCACCCCAAGCAGTCCCTGCTCTCACCATGTACCCGTCACCCAGAGTCAGCTGGGTTGTTACAGATTGAAGCCATAACTGGCTGAGGGACTGCTGTCTGCCTCAGCTGGGAGACAACACCCACGAGGCTGGGGTTCCTCTGCCTGTTTATTGTTTCTTTCTTCTTTCTGGTCCACACCATTGATCTGAGTCCCAGCTTCCTTCCCGTCACTGTTGGTTCCCTGTACATTTTCCTTTATTTCACTTAGCATAGCCTTCATGTTTTCGTCTAATTTGTGACCATATTCAACCAGTTCTGTGAGCATCCTGATCACCAGTGTTTTGAACTGTGCATCTGATAGGTTGGCTATCTCTGTGTCACTTAGCTGTATTTTTTCTGGAGCTTTGATCTGTTCTTCCACTTAGGCCATTTTTTTTTCTTTGAGGCGCCTGTTACATAGTAAGGGGTGGAGCCTAAGGTGTTCACCTGGGTAGGGCACTCACGTCAGTGCTACGTGTGACTCTACATGTGGGGGAGGGGTCCCAGAGGGAACAATGGCACTTGCTCTGCTCTCTGCCAGCTTTCAGTCACTTCCCTGCTACCCACAAGTAAATTGGGCCCTTCTGTTACAGGGTGCAGCCAAGGGAGGCCCCAAATTGGGATTTGTAACGAGGTCCAGAACTCAGGGTATTCAGGAAATATTAGAGAAAAATATATATGATGTCCTCACCCCCACAAGTCTGAGCTGGGGATGGGACACAAGGAGCAGGGCCATTGAGAGTTGTTTTGTACAGCAACAGCTTTGCAGCTAACCTCTGGCACGGTCATTTAACAACACATCTTAGCCTTTAGTTGGTTTCATGGATATGTTAAATAGCTGTGGCCAAGCCTCGAGCCAGGGGGATGGGAGTGACTTCCACCCAGGATGTAACTGGGAGGCAACTCCCCCTGGTTACAGTGCCTGCGTGAGAGCTTGGAGATGATTGGCTTCACACCACGGGGCCACACCTGCTGTGACTATGGCAGCCCAGTAAAGCTGGAAGAATACAGGAATGCTGGCAGGGGTAACTGATTGTGGGAGGAGTCGGAAATGAGGCTGCAGAGGAAGATTGGCAGGGGACTTAAACCCAGGCATGCCAGCCACACCAGAGGGAGGACCACGTGGCTTCAGCAGCAGGAGAGACATTGCAGGAAGAAAAGGGGAGAAAGGACTCTTGCTGGTGGGCCATGAGAAGGTGCCGCATGGCAATGGATTAACTGAAGATCTCGGCAGTGACACAGTGGATGGGGCTGGAACCGAGGGGCTGCCGGAACCAAGGACTTCTACTCCTCCTGAGATACGGTACCCCAGACTGGGCAAAGGGGAGAAGGAAGGACTGTGTGCATTTGTGGGTATTCTAAAGGACTTAAGTATTTTAATGAAAATATTAAGTCATTATTCTAAGACCATATAGCTTTTTAAGTAGATAATTCCTTTCCTTTTCACCAATCTCTGGCATTGAGAGATGTCTTTCCCTGGCGGCAGGCAAGACGAACCTAGTAGGTGGGGGTTACCTGCCCCCCAGGTCTCTTCTGTTCTGTAACACTTCTGGTGCTGATTCCCATCTGGGTGGGTTTGTGTAAATTCTAGAACCCTGTGGGTTCTCTCCAATGAACTCCCCTGTGAGGCTGGGAGTTTCTCCTACTACCACCTCAACCCCCACAAGTGTTTTCAATGAGAGGCTTTGAGGCTTTATTTCCCTGTGCTGGAGCCCCGGGTTTCAAGGTCTGTCTCGCTTCACAGTTGTTCCTCCCAGTTTATCTGCACATGTCTGTGTGACCACCCACTCCACCAGCCTCTGCCTTGCTGGGTCCGCCAGCCGCCGCTTTGCCGTGAGTCCTCTCTGTCCCGCTGCCCATCTCTGCCCACCCATCTCCGCCCTCCTACTGGCCTGGGTGAATGTTTCTTTAACTCCTTGGTTGTCAGACTTCCATACAGTTTGATTTTCTGTCCCTTCTGGTTGATTTTTGTCTTTAAATTGTTGTTGTCCTTCTCTTGGTTGTGCAAGGAGGCACAGTGTGTTTACCTATGCCTATATCTTGGCTGGAAGTCTGAAGCCAGTTTTCTTACAAGGGTCAATTTTTAGAAATAATGCTTGCATGATACAGATGAGTCATTCCTATTATGAAATTGACAGAGGGAATATTTTGTCTCCATCGACTCTTCTTACTTTGCCATCAGAATATACAGGTGTTTCCTGGCCCTGGAAGCCAGACAGAGCAGAAGATTGTGGAAAACAGCTGGCTCAGCTGTCCGTGGTTCAATCCCAAACACGATGTTTCTTTCCAGGCCTGAAAATCGACGGACACTCTCCAACACGATGTGATTGCCTGTGACATCTGATGCATTTTCAACTCGTATGAATAGGTAGGATTCCTCATTGGACTCAGAACTTCTTCTCTTCCTCATTGCTCTTTGAAGTGGAGATCTATATATTTCTGCCTCGTCGATTGTACTGCAAAGCACAGCAATATCCTTGCAGGGGTAACCTTCCTTCAAGAGAAACTGGCACTTCTCTGTGATACAAACCACCATCTGTTCCAAGCTGGAGTACTCCATCATCTCCAAGTTGCCTGGGACACCCTGAGCCCATTCAGCTTCAGACAGCATCTGCAGGGACCCAGTGGGGATGTTAGGTGGTGGGTTTTCTCTGACCTCCCGCATTATTTTCTGTAGGTAGTTGGCTATCGGATCTGCATTGCGGACCACTCTAGTGAGCTCTTCTCTTGGATACTGGTTTTCGAGACAGGGGAGGCCACTGTGCTCCAGGTGGCTAGTCTGAAAGTAGTCCAGAAAGATCCAGAGAATTCCTGGATGACCCTTTCCTGGATGAGTGATGGTTTCTGCCTTCTTATACCAGTCCCCATTTTCAAGGCGGAAGTTCTGAGCTTCATCGATGATGATGTGTTTAATATATTTGAAGTCAGTTCTCATGAAGGTTTTCCGGGTAACTGCATGGCAGATATTTTTATTGCTATAAAAATTAAAATAAAAAAATAACATATAGGAACAGTTAAAAAATTAAAATGACATGCTCAGGTTTTCTTCAAGTATATGAAGGAGGAAAGTTACCCTATCATACTCCTGTGTACACAGGACTGTGGTAATGCATCATTTTACCATCCTACTCTCAAGGAGCAAAATAATTTGAGTTGAGGGAGGTAAGGAATGAATTCAGAATAAACCTCATTTGCTGACAACAAGATGCAACTGCTTACCGGATAAAGTCCCTCAAAGGCTGGTTCTCACAAACATAGAGAATTTCGTTTTCCTCACAACCAAACACATTTCTGATCTTCTCCATAATCTTTATGGCTATGATGGTCTTCCCCGTGCCGGGTAAGCCGTGGATAAACAATTCTGGGATATTGCGAAGGTTTTTTGAGATGATCTCATACTGTTTGGCTGTGAGCAGATTTAAAATCTCACAGCCGACCTGGTCACTCAGGAAAGACTTGAAGCCCAGTAAGACAATCACCAGGGACTGCAGCAAGGTTTCCATCTGCTGGGTGTCTGCAAGGTTATAGGACTCAGGGTACTCAGTCAGAGAGCCTGACCCTTCAGAGGGCTCTGTATCACTCTCAGGACTCAGCTGGAGGACCCTGGGCACAACATACAGCTTCCCGGTGTAGCCGCCCGTGTTCACCAGCTTCTGCTTCAAAGTAGAGGCCGTGCGGGTGCAGTACCGTTGCCCGCCTGCATCCTGCTCCCTGACAATGGTATAGAGAATGGGGGCGCTGTTCTGTGTTACCAGCAGAGCATCACAGATGACACCTGGCTTCCCTGGCAAGTTCAGGTCCACAGCCCAGCTTCTAGAAAGGATCAAAATTCCCAGGGAGAAAGGATGCATTTGCTCCTTTATTAATTCCTCCAGACCTTCATTCTCTGAGGATAGTTCCTGCCACAGGGATTCAGGTGCATATTGCAAACCTTCTGATGGCACTAGATATAGAGGGAATTATAAACTTGAGGTCAATATCATATTTATTTTATGATTAATTATAATTAATAAAAAGGAATTCTTATACTTACATTCAATTATAATTCATCTTATGATAAATTAAAGATTTTTTGTATATGTTCTTTTGAAAATATTATTATTTTATAATAAAAGAAAAGAAGCCTTAAAAACCTGGCATGCATTCTCTAAGTCTATACGCTCATTACATTTATGACCTTGAGAAAATTCCTTAGTTTCTCTAAGACTGTGCTCCCTCATCTGTAAAACAAACAAAGAAGAACCATTTTCCCTATGGTGAGGAATAAGTAAAATAGCATAAAATACCTGGCTCATTGTAGCTGCTTGGAAAATGTCAGTTCTGTTCCCCTTCCTACTCTCAAAATATTCAAATATCAAATTTTCTCGGGACAGACCCACTGATGGAGGTGGAAGGAGCCCTCCCAGGAAGAAGGCGCTCATTAAATACTTACAGAGAAGGTGGAGCCACATTAAATCATTTGTTAGCAGAGAATCCCCTGTAGTCCCCGACTGGGAGGCTCTGAGGTTGGCCCTGAGCTACCTCTCTTGAAGCAAAACCCTGGCATCACTCACAGACAAAGGTGAGAATGCACCCATCACAAGAGTCTCCTTCTGTCACTCAGAGCAAGGAACAATTATGTGACACAGGAATAAACTCACACTCTAGGGGTGTAAACAGGCACTGTCCCTGGTTCTGAATAAAAATTTTGTGCTGTCAAACACGATTGTTTCTCCTAAACCCCAAACATGTTCATAATTGATCTTCATTTTATTTAGTGTTACATCTTGATATGAATCTTTATTCTTTTAATACTCATAACAGGCACTCCTCTGGAGAATATGGCAGAGGCGGGGAATTTTTTTGCTCTTGGTGCAGTGTGTGCCTCTAGTTCAACTACGGTATCCAATCTGGATAAACATCAAAATCATGTGAGTAAGCTTGATAAAAATACACACAATGAGATACTATCCCATATTCTAATTTATTGAGTCTGGAATGAGTAATCAGGTATATGTACTTTTTAAATATATGTTTCAGCATTTTTTTGCTTAAAGACTTTATTTATTTACTTTTAGAGAGAGAGGAAAGGAGAGAGAAAAAGAGACATAGAAACACCAATGTGTGAGAGATACATGGATTGGCTGCCTCTCACACACCCCCAGCTGGAAACCTGGCCCACAACCCAGGCCTGTGCCCTAACTGGGAATCAAGCTGGGGACCTTTCGGCTCATAGGCCAGTGCTCAATCCATTGAGCCACACCATCCAGGGCAGGTATCTGTACTTTTAAAAATAACCAGAAATATCAGTGATCAGTGTATTTTGAGAATTCTAAGACCAAAAGTCTTTAAGGGCAATAATAGTCCTGGATTCTATATGTGGTACTGCCTCAGCCAGTGGGGTCAGTGAAGGATCACTTCTAAATTATTCATCACTCATGTACTAGTAGCATTGTCATCCGGTACACACAGGTTTGCAGAGTATACTTTCAGGACTTTTTAAAAAAGATTTTATTTATTTTTTCTTAAAGAGAGGAGAAGGAAAGGAGAAGGAAAGGAAGAGAAACATCAATGTGTGAGAGAAACATGGATTGGTTGCCTCTCACATGCCCCCAACCAGGGACCTGACCATCAATCCACACATGTGCCCTGACTGGGAATCAAACGGGCCACTTTTCAAATCTCAGGACAATGCCTAACCCACTGAGTCACACCAGTAAGGGTTACTTTCTGGACTTTAAAAAAACAAGCATTACCATTTACCTCCCCTTATCCCAGCATAGAAACTGGCTGGTGTCAAGTAGGCAAACCGTAATTGATACCTGGAAATAAAAGCTGCTGGAGATCCTCCTTATGTTCCAGGCCTTTCTTGGAGTACACTGGTCTGCTGAGAGGAGGCCCGCTGGACAGACTCAGCTGAGATTCAAAGTCTCTGGACAAGCATTCAAGATCTTAAGAAAGAGAGAAAACATGTTATCCTGACATGTTAGTTCATGTTTTCACGACTGAAAGACCTCACCAGGGGGTGTATTCTGTGACTGTCTGGGCGGTGTGACTTGAGACATGATGGCAAGGCAATGCCCCATTCACCT